>JAHVYC010000105.1:0-36078 GCA_020623665.1 Calonectria multiphialidica
ATTATTTTATTAATTAATATAAAAAAATTAATAATTATAATTATTAAAATTTTATATTTATATTTACTTTTTATAATATTTATTTAAATTAATAATTTATTTTTTAATTAAATATAAATTATTATTATAAGATTTAAAAGTCTATAAATTTAACCTATTTTTAGATTTTATTACCTTATTAAGTCTCCCCTTTCCTAAAAGAAGGAAAATTTCATCCATATTAAAACAGCATTCAGTTTACCCCACCCTCTATCGCACACCCCTCCCAACACCCACTATACCCCTTTAGTACTCACCGCCTTAGCACCTAGTAGACAGTGCGCAATCACGCACTTGCATAATCCCCCAAGTACCTTCTGCCAAAACGTTGAGCGAATACGGAGTTTTCCATGTACCCCACGTGACATCACTCACCTACGCCACACTGATGGTAAAGGGCCTATCACCCCTCATAGTTGTACCTGGGCTGTCGGCAGTTACTCACAGCACAGGGCCGTGATCGGGGCCCTCTTTTTTTTTTACTCACAGGCCCTAGATGATCGCTGTGGGCCAACACCACCCAGGCAAGGAACTTCTCTGAATCCTGGACCAAACTCGACAGGCAACTGGCAACATCTGGCTGCCTTGTACCAGCAAAAAAAAGGAAGCCTGCCACTGAAGCACGATCCGACATGGGCGAAGCCAAGGAGCAAGGTCCTGAGAGGATCTCAATTCTGGGTGAGGCCAACATCATTGTCGACCACGGCTTGTGGCTTGACTTCGTTGCGGATGACTTGGTCCAGAACATCCCAACCTCGACTTATGTTCTTATAACCGATACGAACCTCTTTGGTACCTATGTTCCTTCATTTCAATCCCAATTCGAGATCGCCGCTGCTGGCAAATCGACTCGATTACTCACTTATGCTATCCCACCTGGTGAAGCTTCAAAGAGCCGTGAGACAAAGGCTGAAATCGAGGATTGGATGTTGTCTCAACAATGCACTCGCGATACCGTCATCATTGCTCTTGGAGGCGGCGTTATGGGAGATATGATCGGTTATGTTGCTGCCACCTTCATGCGTGGCGTTCGTTTTGTCCAAGTTCCCACGACCCTCCTTGCCATGGTCGACTCATCGATTGGCGGCAAGACCGCCATTGACACGCCAATGGGAAAGAACCTCGTCGGTGCTTTCTGGCAGCCTCAGCGCATATATATTGACTTGACTTTCTTTGAAACGCTTCCAACTCGCGAGTTTATCAATGGTATGGCTGAGGTGGTTAAAACCGCCGCTATTTGGAATGAAGCTGAGTTTACGGTACTTGAGGAATCGGCTTCCCGCATTCTGGAATGTGTCCGATCCAAGGGTCCAGGTCGTTTGGATCCGATCAAAGACGTCCTGAAACATATCGTTATTGGATCTGCGAAGGTCAAAGCTGAGGTAGTCTCCAACGACGAGCGGGAAGGGGGACTGCGCAACCTCCTGAACTTTGGACATTCAATTGGCCATGCTATCGAAGCTATCCTTGCACCCCAGCTACTACATGGAGAGGCCGTGGCCATTGGAATGGTCAAAGAAGCTGAGCTCGCTCGTCACCTTGGAATCCTTCGTCCCGGTGCAGTCGCCCGGCTTGTCAAATGCATTGCTAGCTACGACCTCCCTGTCTCTCTCAAAGACAAAAGAGTGGTCAAATTGACTGCTGGCAAGGCATGTCCTGTCGATGTTTTGCTTGAGAAGATGGCGGTTGATAAGAAAAATGACGGCAAGAAGAAGAAAATTGTACTGCTGTCTGCCATTGGGAAGACGTACGAACCTAAGGCAACTGTCGTGGAAGACAAGGCAATTCGAGTTGTACTATCGCCAGCCATTAGGGTGACACCTGGAGTTCCAGGAAACCTGAAGGTTACAGTTACGCCTCCTGGCTCTAAAAGCATTTCCAACCGTGCCCTTGTTCTGGCCGCATTGGGCTTGGGAACCTGCCGCATTAAGAATCTCTTGCACTCCGATGATACTGAATACATGCTCTCAGCGATTCATCAACTCGGTGGTGCTTCTTACTCCTGGCAAGATGCTGGCGAGGTTTTGGTTGTTGATGGGAAGGGCGGACGCCTCCAGGCCAGCAAGGAACCGCTTTACCTTGGCAATGCAGGCACTGCATCTCGCTTCTTAACAACCGTTGTTGCTCTTTGTGCCCCAACCGATACTGCGAGTTCCAGTGTTCTTACAGGAAACGCAAGGATGAAAGTCCGGCCCATTGGCCCATTGGTTGATGCTTTGCGATCGAACGGTGTGGATATCGAATACCTTGGCCGCGAAAGCAGTCTCCCCGTTCGTGTGGATGCTGCTAAAGGATTCAAAGGAGGTGTGATAGAACTAGCTGCGACTGTTTCGTCTCAATATGTGTCCTCCATTCTCATGGCGGCGCCATATGCCAAGAACCCGGTGACGCTACGACTAGTTGGGGGCAAGCCCATCTCACAACCCTACATTAACATGACCATTTCTATGATGGCCTCATTTGGCATTGTGGTTACGCCATCCTTGGATGAGCCCAATACCTATCACATTCCACAGGGGGTTTATCAGAACCCTGCTGAATATACAATCGAGAGCGATGCTAGCTCTGCGACGTATCCTTTGGCGGTTGCTGCTATCACTGGAACAACCTGCACTATTCCTAACATCGGTGCCAAATCGCTCCAGGGTGATGCTCGTTTTGCTGTCGATGTATTGAGGCCTATGGGTTGTACCGTAGAGCAGACTGACTATTCAACTACGGTTACTGGTCCGGCCCCTGGCCAACTCAAAGCACTTCCCCATGTTGACATGGAGCCAATGACAGACGCTTTCCTCACGGCTTCCGTTTTAGCTGCCGTAGCCGAGGGAAAGACTCAAATTACGGGCATTGCCAATCAACGAGTCAAAGAGTGCAATCGAATTGCAGCAATGAGGGTGCAGCTAGCAAAGTTTGGCGTGATTTGTAACGAGCTTGAGGATGGGATTGAGGTCAATGGCACAGCACAGAATGGTGGTCTGTCAACACCCAAGGTTGGCATTCACTGTTACGATGATCACCGTGTTGCTATGAGTTTCAGCGTTCTTGCTGCTGCTGCCCGTTGTCCTGTACTTGTGACCGAGCGCGAGTGTGTCGGGAAAACTTGGCCGGGATGGTGGGATATCCTGTCTCAATCCTTTAAGGTCGAGCTTGAGGGAGAAGAGCCAAGTGCTGATACTCATGATGAGATTACTAGCGATGCACTGAAGGACCGCTCTATCTTCATTATTGGGATGCGGGGAGCCGGAAAGACCACAGCTGGTGGGTGGATGGCAAGATTGCTTGATTGGACCTTTATCGACCTGGATCAAGAACTGGAAAGACGTGTTGGCTGTACCATCCCTGAAATGATTCGGGGCAAATGGGGGTGGGAGGGTTTCCGCGAAGAAGAGCTCGCCCTTTTGCGAGATGTTGCAGAAAAGAAGCCCCACGGCCATATCTTTTCTTGTGGCGGGGGTATTGTGGAAACACCAGAGGCAAGGCAAGTCCTCAAGGAATACGGCAAGAATGGTGGCCGTGTTCTCCTCGTTCACCGAGACACTGACCAGGTCGTGGAGTACCTCATGCGTGATAAATCTCGACCAGCCTATACAAGTGAAATTCGATCTGTCTATGAGCGTCGCAAGGATTGGTACAACGAATGCTGTACTCTTATCTATTACAGCCCTCACCCAGAAACATCGGACACTCAGCAAGATATTCCCCACGACTTTCAGCAGTTTGTGGCATCGATATCGGGGAGAAACAATCACCTCGACAAAGTATCTCGCAAAGAACACAGCTTTTTCGTCTCCTTGACGCTTCCCGACTTGAGCGAGTCTGCAAGTTTGATCCCACAGGTCGTGGTCGGATCTGATGCTGTAGAACTCCGCGTTGACCTCCTGAGGGACCGCTCTGTCGACGCAATTGTTCGCCAAGTGTCTCTGCTCCGATCTTTAGCAAGGATTCCGATCGTTTTCACTCTGCGGACCGTGTCGCAAGGTGGCAAGTTTCCAGATGACGCTCATGAGGAAGGCCTGGAATTATATCGTCTGGCACTGAGGCTAGGCATCGAGTACATCGACGTCGAGATGACACTTCCCGAAAATGTGATTCAAATCGTTACTGAGTCCCGAGCGAATTCACGTATAATTGCCTCACATCATGACCCTCAAGGTACACTGTCATGGAAGAACGCCTCTTGGATGACATTCTACAATCGTGCCTTGCAGTATGGTGATATAATCAAGTTGGTTGGCATTGCCAAAAAAGAGGAAGACAACTTCGATCTTGCCAAGTTCAAGGCAAAAATGTTGGCAGCACAGAAGACTCCTATCATTGCTATGAACATGGGCAAGGCGGGAAAGCTCAGTCGAGTTCTCAACAAGTTCTTGACCCCCGTCTCTCACCCCACACTTCCGTTTAAGGCTGCACCGGGCCAGATGTCTGCTGCGGAAATCCGCCGCAGTCTGGCCTTGCTTGGTGATTTGGATCCTTTCAATTTTTATCTTTTTGGAAAGCCCATCTCGACATCGCGGTCGCCAGCTCTTCACAACACACTGTTCGGACAAGTAGGACTTCCACATCAATACCATCTTTTAGAGACAGACCAGGTTGCAGATGTACGGGATGTCATTCGAGCCCCGGATTTCGGCGGTGCGTCCGTCACCATCCCCCTAAAGCGAGACATCATGGCCTATGTTGACGAGCTTTCCCTGGCTGCCAAAACTATCGGGGCTGTGAACACCATTATTCCTCTAAGTGGCACTGGCGACAACACACCCCGGCGACTTCTCGGCGACAATACCGACTGGAAGGGTATGGTTTATGCCCTGCAGGATGCAGGTGTTGAAACACAAGAACAGTCGGACTCAAACCGTGCAGCCATGGTTGTTGGTGCTGGGGGTACAACTCGTGCCGCCATCTTTGCCCTGCATTCCCTCGGGTTTAGCCCCATCTATGTGGCTGCTAGAGATCTGAATAAGGCAACTGTGCTGACCGCTGACTTTCCGGTGGAGTATGGATTGCAGAACCTGAGTGATGCATCCGATGCGGACAAGGTGTCAAACAACCTGCAGGTTGTCATCAGCACAATTCCTGCGGATCGCCCCATCGACCCTGGCCTACAAAAGTTGGTTGCACTTGTCCTTGGTCGTCCTCAGCCCAGTGAGACGGGTCGAATACTTCTCGAGATGGCCTACAAGCCCCGCCATACGCCAATCATGCAGCTAGCAGAAGAAGCCGGCAATTGGACTACTATCCCCGGCCTCGAAGTCCTGGCTTCACAGGGCTGGTATCAAGTAAGTTTCGCACACTCCGATATGAGAGAGGGGCCTGTATGTGCTAACTATCTACACAGTTTGAGAGTTGGACCGGGATCACCCCTGTCTACGCTGATGCTCGCGCTGCCGTTCTGGGCTCTTGATTTACCATTTGCGGCGGATGTCGTATTCTTTAAATGATGTTGTTGGTTTGATTGACATGCCAAGAACTGAACGATCATCGTATCCAAAGAAGAAAAAACTCCATGCAAACCCGTGTTGAAAAATGTTGCCATAGAAAGTTTCTTTACAGGAAGCAAAAAAAAAAAAAAGACCAAAGCCTGGACCAAGAGGGTCCCCGTCCATTACGTCTACCAGAACTATTCAATGCCAGTAAAGTTGTGACGATATAACCCAATGTGCACGCCCCCAAATGGGTGCGGGGGGAAATCACCGTCCCAATAATGATTATCGGTTTGCATTACCCATTTTCTGCAAATACAAATGTGATGGTTTAGTCAGTGATGATGAATGATCATCGACAACTACGTCGTATAGATGCGCAATCAGAATGATTAGGTATGGTGTGTCTGGTTAGACGGAGTGATGAACAAATCAATACCTCTATCAGGACTCAACCAATTGATGGACGCACCTCGGGTGCCCAAGCTGGTGACGATGGTGCTCTATATCGTCATTAGGCTAGAAACTTAGAGTCAGGGGTAGTAAGTATAAGGAAGGGATGTGCGGCACGGAACGAGAAGTGAGGTCATTAATCATTGTTCAGATTATATCATATCATACATCGTCTATCTTGTAGTTAAATCCCGCTGAACGAAGCCCAAAGGAGAAAATAAAAAGCAGAAAAAGAGACACAATACCCCAAAAGTGATCGGCTGGCTATCCATAGTTCCATCTCATCGTGACATCGTATGACCCCGTAGTAAAAATGCATCCTGTGGGACAGTATCCAAACCCTCCGCTTTAGGCATGTGAATAACCCACCCAACAAACAATAAAAGAAAAATCGAGGCAAAGAAGTACATGTACATGTAAACAGACCTGGAAAAGCATGTCCTTTTTTTTTTGTCTAGACCGGTCCCACCAATGCGCCCCAACTAAGCCCAGGTTCACCCCGGCCAGCCATGGTTAACCTGAGCTTCGGGGCATTTCCCTTTGTTTGTGTATTGTAGAGTTACATTGGGTGATGGAAGCACCGCTTCCATCTCCTTCGATTAGGTGCCAGAAATAAACTGGATCAAAAGCAAGACAGCAAGCATACCGTCATCCATTGCAGACGCCATGTCATCATCACAAAGCGGTGGTGATGGTAGCGGGCGGGGCAATGATGTCAATGGGCGTGTGCTATGACGTCACCACAGGACCCTGCAGGACCCTGCAGGACCCACAATCCAAACGAGGAGCGTGGCCCGCTACGCTTGAATCAAGCCATACACCAATGCCAAGCGTCGGCCAGTGGGTGGACCACGTCATGCAGCATCATCCGTTTCCTCGCCTGAGACCATTGAGTGAGACCTCCCGGGGGGTCACCACCCAGCCTCATGGGGTGAACGGAAAGCTTCAAGCACTTCAAGCCCCTCCGCGACGACGATGCTTCCCAGGAAGCTCTACGTCGGGGTGACACACCCGGTAGTGCCTTGTCAGAGCATCGGCTCGGCTGAAAGTCTTCTCCTCGGTGCACAAGTTACATCGCACCTTTTGTTTGCGAGCATTGTGGATCGTGTCCTCGTGTCGTGTCAAATCATATGGCCGGGAGAAGATAGTACTGCAAGGTTTGCCAGTGCTCGGGTTGATCCGATCACATCGATGGGGACCAGCCTGTGTGTTGAGGAGATTTGACGTCATGCCGCCCATTTCGCGAGGGCGGGGCCCTCCCAGGGTCTGTGTCTGCCGGTGGCCTTCTCGCTTGTGCTTCTGGAGAAGAGTTGGTGTCTCGAATCGCAAGGAACAGCCATGGTATGTGCAGGTGTATGTTCCCCCGTCGGCCACGGTAGCATTGGGTCGAACCATGTGATTAGGCGTATTTGTTCTCGACTCAGTGGAGCTAGATCCCGCCGAGCTAAGGCGTGGAGGAGTGTCATGTGCTGTGCGGGGGTTTGCAACAAATGGGTATTGCTGTGGAACAGTGATTCCTGTAGGCATCTGCGACGGGATGTAGCTAAATTGACCGTTGTCGTGACCACTGGCGTCTTGCGGGCCCTGTGATGCCATAACCTTGGCGAATTGGTCCATCTCAAAGGCGGTCGAATCCTGGGGGAAGAGCGGGAAGTTCGACTCGCTATCAGGCTCATTAAATTCCAGAATAGCGTCCTTGGGCGAGATGGTCTTGGGAGTCTCGGGTTCCGCACGCTGAGTCATCTGTTGGTGCAATTGCGCCTCCTGCTGCGCCTTGCTTTGTTCGCGCATCCTCTGGGCCGTGTTAAATGGCAAACTTTGCGCCATAGCCGTTCCAAAATCGTTGTTGGGGGAGAGAGCAAGAGGAGACCCGGTGCGGAAAGGAGAACGACCGCGCGAAGAAGTTGAGGCAGGAGAGTGAGCAGCACTAAGATGCTGGCTATTTGCGGCATGGATGCGCTGACTGAAAACGTCGTTACTCGGCGAGACAGCCATCTGGGGTTGGGAAGGAGGTGTCGATGTGATGGCAAAGTTGGGGCTGTACAATTCGTCGCCGTAGACATCTGTCATTGTCCTGTCGAGCTTTGGAACATTGGCGAATCCTAAGGAAAGAAATTGTGAGTTCTCGCTGTTGCCTCCGGATGGGGCGGATGTGATGCTTTTCCGCCACCTTTCTGATATGTCAGACTCACCAACTGTTGGAGTGGCAGGTGAGTCACCCGCGATTGAGCTCGCCACTGAGGCAGGGTGCGACCGCGTTGAGCCGTGGCTAAAGTCGGGAGCAGCAATGAGGCCTCCTCTATCTATCCGAGGCTTGCCACCAGGGCCTGAAATTGCAATGGGATATGCCATCTCAGGAATAGCTTGGTCGATACCACAGCCTTGGTACCCAGAGTAAGGAGTTACCGACTTGGCGAGTTGGTAATATGAAGTTTGATTGGGGCCAGGTGCGTTGGCAGTGGCGGTGCCGTCGTGGACAGCGTTGGTGATTGCGATCTGAGGGTTCGAAGTATTTGGGTTGAAGGGTGATGAAGGGGTAGCGTTGGAAGACCCCATAGATGACAACGAAGATTCGCGCTGATGGGCAAATCGAGACAGCCTGGGGGTCTGTTGAGCTAGAGCTCCCCAGTGTTCTGACTGCATCAGTTCGGTAGAGATTTGCTGATCGAGGAGCGCGATGCTGTTATCGAGGTTGGAGTTATTGAGGTCGATGGGATATTCGGTGTTGAAGTCGTGTGAGTAGGAGTATGCCTGGAAAGGGAGTTGCTGTTGCTGTTGCTGATGATGATGATGATGGTGATGTTGTTGGGAAAGTGATAACATGTTGGTCGAGAAGAGAGGCGGGGATGTTGGAGAAGTGCTTAAGATTGGGGATCGAAGAGTGGCAAAAGACGGGATGGCTGGCCTTTATAAGCAGGCCGGCCGAACCGGTGCAATTCAGTCAGGCTTTTTGTGTAGATCTGGAGGAGCCGGTTTGGAGAGGGACGGAAGACTGGAGAAGTGTGGAGACTGGCGTCGATGTAGTGACTTTAGCGTCCCCACAGGCCGAGACCCAAGAAAAGCTGCAGGCCCACTTGATGATGCACAGACAAGAGCCTGAGTCTGTAAGATGGTGTGGGTGGTAGGGGTGGTGGTATGTGTGGCACGGATTTACGAATAATGGCTGTTCGTAGAGGTGGGCGTGCGTGGTGTGAGGGTGTACACTGGAGTGTTGCGATGTACGATGATCCACGGAAACGAGCAAGGCCTGCAACACCTTTGTACTTGGGCTGATGTATTGCAAATCCGATGCGGGAAGAGTGGATTGGGTGAACGAAGAATGAGTAATGATGGTGAATGGAGCTGACAGTGCTTGATATGACTGGTGTGGTGGATGACAAGCCTGGATGATTCGAGCGGGTTCCGTTGTCGGCGTTGGTCGGGGATGGAAGTCCGTTTTTCGTGGCTTGGGGTTGCTCGTTGATTTCTGTCGGCTGAGGTGATGATTTGAAATAGACTACAAGATCAGTGGGAAAATCGGTGGCAGATATATCAGATGTACTTCGCATTCCGAGAAGCCTGTGAGCGAGCCCGAAAAAACGAGGAGGGAGCGAGTGACGGGTAGAGCGAGCGGGTACGTACCTCCGGAGTACACGAACCTGGTGTCGTCTCCAGCCGGAGCCCTCCCGCTTCAAGGACCCCAGGACGGTACAGGCAGTACATCCGGTACAGCCCCTCAGTGCGGTACCTAATCCTCTGTCGTGCCGACGCTCGTTGGGCAATGCTCAGGTAGGGGGAAGGGGAACCTACCGGGGCCTCCACAGGTATCCACCTTTCCTACACACTTCAGCCAACCAGCCAATGGCCTCGGCCTATATATCCCTGTCCTGCTTGGCATTGGATGTGTCCAGCCCGAGACGCAGAGCAATCAAGGCCCTTGAATCCGCCCTTCGGGCCCTTAACTCCATGACTCCTTGAGCGAACTTGGCTCAAGCCAAACCTCTGACGTATCTCGGCCCGCCGATCTCCCCATCCCTGTCCAGCGTGGAATGCGTGAGCACAGCCACAGGTGTTAGTAATGCGTGTCCCTGCGTTTGTCCTGCGGTGCCTGTTTTCCTTTCCCTCCGCTCCCTCCCTTCTTTTGAGAGCGCCGCACTTCCGCCACACTCTACTACGTTCCACTTTCAGCAATCAATCACATGACGGCATTCCCGCCCTGTCCTTGTGGTCGTCTGTGCCTGGGAGTCACCGGTCACGGGGTAAAGTCATCACATGAACCCTTCGTTTCGTATCGTATGGTCTAGATCGGCTTGATGCAGAGGTAACCTGCCGATGAATGCCACGTTTGGCGCGTCAAGCTGGGCTGCTCTCTAAGTAGGCATCACCTAACATCGTCACTCCATTCCCGTCCATCGGAAGAAGGGAAGGAGAGTGCTTTTTTTTTTCTTTTTCTTTTTCTTTTTCTTTTTCTTTTTCTTTTTCTTCTTTGGCCTTTCTCCTCTAATTCGCGATCTGGTGACGTCCGGCTAATGGCATGACACATGGAATGGCATGACCATCCTACCAATCCCAAGCCCAACAATAAACACTAGAGAAAGCAAACACAATCAGTTGGGAAAGGGGATGCGTGGAAGAAAAAATTTTCACTCGCTCCCAAGGACAAAGCGCGCAAGCGTATGCCCTGGAAGTCAAGATGGGTGTCCTCCGTTGCCCAACCATCCAACCAATACTTCATCCAACCCTCCCACACTCCCAACAGGGAAGGTTTCCAGTACGTAGGTATCCCACTGCCGCAAGCCTAGCCATGCATCCCGAATGCGGGTGCGAAAGACTGTAAGGTGGGTGACGGGTTTTCGGCCAAGCCGACCGGCTCCGGCATTCGGACAAGGTCGGACGTGCTTGTCAGCCAATGAATGCTGCCACCAGCTAGCTCAGCCACCAGGCCTGGGCGCATTCTCCCTAAGTCCAGGCCATAGCCTAAACTGTCCAACCTGCAGATCGATCTCGTCGCCCCCGGAAGCCCAGTCCGTTGCAGGAACCCGACTCACCCTTTTTTTGCGACCGACGTGCCCCGAGTCCTTATGCCTGCAAGTTACACAACCATTTCTTGTCCAGGAGCAGTAAGTGTCCGGTGCTCAGACACACCGAGGCCAGTGCGTTCACTCCTTGTTCTTCCTTGCCAGTTTGTTACTCCGCGGCATTTGGGTAACGGGGTCTTCCGATCGACATCCGCGCGCTACTCTTGCTCGCCTCACCCCCATCACCTCCTTTATCCAGATATCTTCCTTCACTCCATTCGTAATGTGGAGGGTGTTGGATGCAACGGGATGCGGGAGGAGAAAATTTTTTCTTGCAAGATACCCATGGGCCTGCGAATGCAACCAAGCCGGGGTTCATTGTTTACCTAACCCGTATGACTGGCTTTCTTCTAGTTGCTGCCATCATTTTTCTTGAATCCTCACCGAGCTAGCCCGGGCCCGTTCCGGATCCGCCCTGAGAAACTTGCGGCGTATTCAAGGGCATTCTACGTACAGTCATCACCCAACCCAACACTGAGAAACGTCCAGATAATGCAGCAAGCCGTGGGTACAAAATACCGCCAAGGCTAGAGGCGAATTCAATAAAAGATGTATTACCCAGTTCCTGTATGGGAGGCTTATTTCTTATACTTATTCCAGTTGGTTTATTGTAATTATTATTATTTATTAAACAAAAACCATTCGGAAGAGCCTTATTGTCGAGATGTTTCCACATTCAGACTAATTCTTGGGGCCTGGCGGGTGAGCAGCTGCTGAGACCATCTGGGGCTTGTATGGATCGACCGAACAAGGAAACGCCTTCGAGTAACTCGGGAAGAGCTAGACTGATCGGTGCTTTTTTTTGGGCGTACACCTCTCCTTTTGTCAAGACCATCTACCCGGTTCCAGCCGCCCGCCAGTGCGGGCCCCCAGCCCTATACAGGTGGATTTACGAGACCCGCCAACGCGTTGGCTTTAGACACGGCCGTTCAAGCAGCACGGGAAGTAGTAAATGGCAAATTGAATCACCCGCGACCCTCATGAGTTTTTTTTTCTCTTCGTGTTTCTGGCGTGGTTCATTAGGTAAACCATAACACAATTCAACGTTCCAGTTGGCTTGTTTCCTGATCGCGGCTGTGCTACTCTATCTGCATGGCATTACCACTCAAAACACCCATCTAGCTGACAAGGGAGAGAAGGGAAAAAATGGAATACCCACATGTGGCTCAGGACTATGTTACGTTGCGAGTGACCCGGTCTTGGCTTCGTTTACTTTCTAGATGGCAGATTTTTTTAAGGTTTCTTTACTCAGCTGCGCTCCTCCTCAGTTGTACCTTCTGTGCAGGGTAGGATGGGGCGTGGATGAGAGTCCTCGAGGGTGCGCGCGGTGCATGGTGGATGCATCACCTGGGATTACAACTAGCCGGCGCGGCTATCCGCCGCTTCCATCTTGTCTCCGATGCTTCCATCCGGTTTCCATGCATCCCAAATGACAGGGCTGCATGTTCTTCGTATAGGTGCCGTGTGGCCGCGGAGACCTTGAATGGGTTTTCGGTGCGAGCCACTATTCCAGACTCCATCAGCGTACATTAGCTTTCGTGTGGGATGGATCGATGGATGATGAAAGCTGAATAACCTGATTGTAATGTCTCATGTCTCACATCTGATGTCTCGCTCGTCGGCGCTCTCCAGACCCCGGCTTGCGCGGTTCGGCTTGCCCGCGTGCGTGGGTTTTACCGCCATGGGGCTAGCTGGCCAAGTGGTACGTCTCCACCGCGCGCTCGGCATTGGCGCTCTAACTCGGGATGTAGGGAGCGACTGGCCAGCCTGTCTCCACCAAACCCAAAATGCCGAGGCAGCAGATTTTGCTCAAGCAAAAAAAGGTCACAGTTGGCCGGCTTACAAACTCCCAACGGATATTGACAATTGGGACGCGACTAGGCCATCCGGGCTGCAAATTTTGCACATCCCCCTTCCCTTCTTTCTGTCTTTCTGCCCCCCCCCCCCCTTTCCTCAGCTGCCTTCCTCTTTTCGTATAGTTCGGTTCCGTCCTGTGACATGCTCGTTTCCTGATTATTTACCATCCTAAGCAGGGGGGGGTGAGAATTGTTTGTGTGGCGTGCCACCACAGCCATTGGTTCCTCTTCACTCCAGTCACGTCAGGGATGGCTTGGTTCAGTGATGACCCCCGGGGATTCCAAGTAAAGCCAGCCTGCAGATCGCCCTCTAAAATTAGAGCCACCACGTGGGCAGGACCCATCAAGCTTCTGCCCTCGCCACACACAACTCCTAGCCCGGACTACTCGGCCGATTAAGCTGAACGTTAACGTGTGGCTTTCTAATACTCGATGCCAAGTTTCCCATCCCCACCGTCCATTTTCAGCTTCCTGTAATTCAGAAACTGAAGGTATGGTGCGAGTGGGGAGTAATTTGCCACTCTTTACAGAGGAAAATGAGATCAAATCTGCCGCCCCCAATCGCCGGGCTCTTGCGAGCCTATCCTTTGTTGACCCAACGTGTCGGTTCTCGCCACTTGCTGGGTCCTTGCCAGTTATCGTGGGTAACAGCTCCCGTCCGATCTACCCGTTGGCTCGAGCAGTACATTAGCCCGACAGCTATGTTCCCTGACACCGTCACGATCTGTCCTCCTATTCGTTCTCGGCAGATGTAGCTGCTAGGCCTGGTAATTTCCTGGTAACAAAATTTCAACATCCCCTGAGGGTGCGTCAAGCCTTCATTGCAGTACCAGGCTGGAATATCAGCCCCAACTGGGTTGAAGAATACCCAAATGTTCATTTTTTGCAGAGTTGGCATCAGTGGTAATGTCATGTTGTCCTGTTGAGGCTCATGCTGTCCTCTCGGGGTTGATTGGGTCTTGTTGTTCATTTCCGAAAACTGATTTAACAGGAAATGCGAGGCACAGCACGATTCTGAAGATTTATTCAAAGGGACAAACTTATTCTTCATATTATTCGAGACCCAATAATCCCAAATGCCATCAGCCGAGAGAAGAGATGGGCTATATTTGAGGGCAGCCATAATGTTGATCCTATCGTCCCTAGCAAAAGCGGACACACTTATTTGTCAAGAGGTTCTCACTCTAACATGGGCTTGCAGAACGTATAATGACTGTATATATATTGGGTAAGATGTAAACCTGGCAAGTATAGTTAAAAATATTCAGGCAACGCTATTTATTGACGAGCTGGGTTATGTCAGGAACTGGGCGAATTACCACAAACACATTGTACATGTATATAATCAGGGAAGTCCATTCATAGTCAGTAAAAAGCATGTGATTGAGATGTAAAACAAGATATTGCTAAGGCTGTGTGGATCCACAGAGTGCAAATGTGACGGCGCATTAAAATATGCAAAAGAAACAAACATCCAGCTCGTTGATAGGGAGGGGAGTATATGAGCCAAGTGTATCGTGAACTGCTGCTGCCCTGCGTGTTCTCCAGTTATGCCAATCTTCATCAACGACATTCGTTAGTGAGACGGATCCTGCGGCCAAGGATTTGAAAAGTAATGTCTGGGAGCATTATTCTACGCTCGTGACTGTCCAACCCGTCCACCTTCTCACGATCTCAGTAGTTTGTACGAGCTTACCAGAAAAAACCAAACATTGCATCTTATGGGCAACCCCAGAGGAGCTTAAGCTTCCACTTCTCTTCCCAAACATCGTGCCATATTACACGATCTCTGCACTATATGTATTTCAAGATGAGCTGATTGTTAGAGAACGACTGCCATCTACAGCACGGATGCAACTGTCCTTCAGCTACGTTCTCTCTTCCTCCTAGCCATGCCATTGTGATATAAAGCCTCACAATGTTAGACCTATTATTTCATAAGGGAAGGAGGCAGGTAACCCATAACGAATGAAACCAAACCCCCTGAAATCACCGATTATGCATTCACTGCCATGAATTTTAATTACGTCCCGGGCCACAAAAAAGATGCATGTCGATTACATAACTTTGTACTGACTGCAACCAATCGTTGGTGCGTGATCCAATAGTTTATAGTGGCATAATAACAAGATAACGTTGTACATTAGTGACAGAGCACGTCCTCTCCCGTCTACGCGTCACATGAACATCGCGGTATCGCACACGGGTGTGCATCTGCACGGGCAGCCACAGCATGTTGATCAAAATGGCCGCAAGGGCGGAGTTGATTACCCTCAAATGTAAACCACCGTTTCCCTTATGATACAGAACACCCAAAAGCAAGACCAGATTCCGTTGTCATCATAAACACCCTACATAACCACGCGGAACAACAATTGCGAAGGCCCCCAATATTCGTAACAGGCATGGAAATAACAAGGCAATTAGCCGCCGAAACCGTACAGGGTGCGGCCTTGTCGCTTGAGAGCATAGACAACGTCGAGAGAAGTGACGGTCTTTCGCTTGGCGTGCTCGGTGTAGGTGACGGCGTCACGGATAACGCCCTCGAGGAAGGTCTTCAGGACACCACGTGTCTCCTCGTAGATCACTGAGGGTCTGGTCAGTTTTGCCGCGTCATATATCGGTGGTGCGAGTACTTACTAGCAGAGATACGCTTGACACCACCACGACGGGCGAGACGTCGGATGGCGGGCTTGGTGATACCCTGGATGTTGTCACGTAGAATCTTGCGGTGGCGCTTGGCGCCGCCCTTGCCGAGGCCCTTGCCGCCCTTGCCGCCTGTTCATTTGTCAGTCATGATATTTACTTGGGTCGCGTTCTCGGCGCGCGATATGAAGTCGTGTATGTGGGGGGACAGGATCTTGGGCAGGTGAGTTCAACTTACGTCCAGTCATTTTGATAAATGGGTATGTTGGTTATGGATTATGTGAAATGATGTATGGTGCTCAAAGCCTGATGAGTATGATAGGTCTTCCGATGGGAAGTGGGAGGTGGGAGTCGTCGAGCTTAAGTACGAGTGGGCCAGATTCCAGATCAGTTGGCGTTGGATCCACACTTGTGATTTCGATCCTTGTTCGACGCGGTGTGGAAACCAGACGCGAATAAAAAATAGGTGGCTAGGGGGGAAAACACGTCAACCCTGTCGTGATTTTTAACCAGATAAGTGGGTCAACTTCAACATCCATGTCCAACCAATTAAAAAAATCGCCAGCCAGGACCCGACGTAGCGCTTGGGCGCTTGATCACTATGCTTGTGAGTTGTGTAAACTGCAACTGCGCTTGAGGTGGTAAAACCAGATGTAGGGTAAATGGGTGCAGTTGGGTTGTTTCTGGTGGACAATTTGATGACAATATTGCAGATCTTCTCTGCTTATCATATTAGTATAGGTAGTGTTTTCCGCTATAATAGCTATTTTATCGCTTTTTATCCCTGGTAGGTTAAATCTATTGGCATGTTTTTTTATAGTTGTGTATTGATTAATGGCAGTTACTGTATCCAGACCAAAACAGAAGTAATCATCAGGGGTAAACATAACATCGAATGTACAGAGCATTCACATAATTAGACATTGAACCCATATATTTCACTTGTATCACAACAACAAAGGCAAATATAGATTAGATAACCATGAAAACGAGCCATCCCAGAGGAAGAACCAAAACCTATGATGTAACAGCAACGAACGCCCAACCTGATCACCCAAAGACGTCGTTGAGGTGCATGTCAAGGGAATTCATGTCACTTGGAAGAGCTAGGCAATCTACGGC
The DNA here is from genome assembly GCA_020623665.1 of Calonectria multiphialidica. Lineage (NCBI taxonomy): Eukaryota > Fungi > Ascomycota > Sordariomycetes > Hypocreales > Nectriaceae > Calonectria > Calonectria multiphialidica. The sequence continues at coordinate 16,594 of JAHVYC010000105.1, forward strand.
AATCGGTTGACGGGAACCTTCCGGATGGAGAACCCGCTTTCGTGTGCGGAGCCACCGGCAATGCGAGACGAGCAGACAGTCAGAAGCAGACAATATGGAAGTTGGCGTGCTCAAACGCGCTTGCACGAGACACACCATACCTACGCGTGGGACAAGGCGGCGCGCGATGATGGCAAGGCAATGGCTGGGCAAGGTCCAGCCATCTGGTCCTGAATGTGGAAGTGGGGACTGTGAAACTGAAAAAAAAAAAGGCGGAGGGGGAAAGATAATTCTGACCAATCAAAAATCGGCACCATTGTGGCGCCCATTTTCCCATTTTCCACACGCCAAATCGGGACGCATTTTTGGTGGGTGATTGTGTTCAAAGCCAGGCACCCCGCGCACGGTCCACATTGCCTCAGATCAGCCGCGCCGCGTCCAAAGGACGAGTTATGGGTATTAAAGCACTCCCCCCGCCTGCCCTCTCTCTGACTTTTCCCTTCTGCATCACACACACCCACTCTACAACCTTCACCCCCAACAACCCCACTACTACCCATTTCATCAACACATCAACAATCAACAATGGCTCGCACTAAGCAGACCGCCCGAAAGTCCACTGGTGGCAAGGCTCCTCGTAAGCAGCTTGCTTCCAAGGCTGGTGAGTGCATCTTCACACTTCTACATCACGGCGACGCCCTACTGACATCACAACCACAGCCCGCAAGAGTGCCCCCTCTACCGGAGGTGTCAAGAAGCCCCACCGCTACAAGCCCGGTACCGTCGCTCTCCGTGAGATTCGACGATACCAGAAGTCGACTGAGCTCCTCATCCGCAAGCTCCCCTTCCAGCGTCTCGTAAGTCACCCGAACACATCACATCACATCGCAGCTTCCTAACACGAACAGGTCCGTGAGATTGCCCAGGACTTCAAGAGCGACCTCCGCTTCCAGTCCTCCGCCATCGGTGCTCTCCAGGAGTCCGTCGAGTCCTACCTCGTCTCCCTCTTCGAGGACACCAACCTCTGCGCCATCCACGCCAAGCGTGTCACCATCCAGTCCAAGGACATCCAGCTTGCCCGCCGCCTCCGCGGTGAGCGCAACTAAGTTGATTCTGGGGATAGCCGGGCGGTTCATGAATTGTTTTGACACGAAAGGATATCACATGGTTTAGGGGGATAATCATGGCGTTTACGAAGAGAACCTTGCTTTACATTACAGTCGGGATGTACACTACTCCAGGCAACCAATTTGGTAATGCCGAATGCAAACGGACTACAGGTCTTTGATCACACCATCTCCCATGTATACCATTGTGCACACCGTGAATAGACACATGGACGCGACATTGTAGTTAATATATAAATAAACGTTGTAGCCAAACGCGCCTTTGACACACGCGAACGACGGCTGACCAGAAAGCGCCTCCATACAAACCGCCAAGCTGCGAGCCTGCCTATTGTATTTTATACCATTTGGTGACCGAGTTAGGGTATGTTAAGATAGTGTGGATAATTCTACTCGTGCACAGAACCGAACTAACGTGGTCTGAAATGTACTGGCGGCTGCCGAAGCCGTGAATAGAATGAATGCAAATATGATCAGCCTTAGTAACCCAGAGGTATCAACCGTGTTTTAGGACCTGCCTGTTCCTCTAAATAGGTCACTGCAACGGGTAGACAACAAATAGACGATGAATACATACTACCCTTGGATAGTCAAATATACTGACCATTGGCAGCTCAACGTCTCGCTCCTTGGGTTCGTGGCTTCGTAGAGAAAGCAACATGACAACTGTATGGCGGGTAAAAATTGAAGAGGAAGCAGGCTTCCCCGCCCTATGGTATTGCTGACAGTAGACAGCACAATGAGAAAGTGTTGGTGAATGAGAAGGGCGTCTAGACAAGGGTGCGAGAAAAAAAGACTCAAGTGTGAGTAGACAACCTGACTGCTGGAGTAATTAATCGTAAAAAATGAGCCCAAGAGAGTACCGATAATTTTAATCAACTTCAAACATGCGGCATGAACTTCCCTCCAAGATGTCTAGATGTCTTCCTTCAATTCAAGTCTGCATTCACATTCGAAGGAAAATGCAAGAAAGGTCGGACAAAACGGCAGCCCCGGTTTCCGACACGAGGACCTAACCTTGGTTGGGCATCCACCTTGATAAACTGGACGTGAGTGTCCTCCTCCCCCCCAAAAAAAAACACCACCATAGCTCAGTGCTTTAATGCACTGCTCGAGTCCCGCAATAGTTGAGGGGATAGGCAAGCGAGGTGGATGTCGAAATACCTGGAACAATGCCTTTGACCCTCTAGAAGGTGGGTATTTATTTAGTCTTTTGTTGGTTCGAGGGATGAGTGGGATGGTTAAATGATTAGAAGATTGGAAACCCTACCAGAAAAAGAAAATCCATATAAGAAGGCGACTGCGACACAGTAATGTGTTTGTTTTCTTGCTAACTTGCTCAAAGATGTGTGACTTGTGGTGCATATACGAATCAATTGTTTACATCTAATATTACCTAACAAAAAACCAATCTACGCCAGTGAATCGACATGGTATGTTGGAAGCTGTGCCAATACATCAAAACCTCCCGTACCAACTTTTCCTAATTTTCCCAAGACCAGGCGACTACTGGGTGTTGTTAGATCATCCCAGTCACCGTCCAGTACCGCGTCCTTGAGGAATGCCAACGTCGTCTCGAAACTCATTTTTGTGAATGGACTGACGTTGCCGTTGAGACCCATGCGATTGAATGGTGTGAACCCACCATTCCTCGTCATGTAGTCCGCAATTAGGTTCAGGTGGCGGTTGTCCACCTTGATACCGTGACCTCCGAAAACTCCCGCCAACTCCTGCACAATGTTCTGTCGTGCGGCCTCAACTCCATAGACGTTCAATACTGCTGCAATGTCATTGGTTTGAATGCGATTAGGGTCGATGAAGTCACTGTATCTTTGCATGGCCTGCAAGTTTACACCGCTGGCGTGGATTGCCCTCTTGCCGTCTTCCTCGACAAAGGTACATGCCCCCACGCCTGCTATTTCTTGAATCACCGTTTTCTTCACCGCTTCCTGCACCAGGTTGAGCATCAGGACTTTGGGGATTGCTGAGTCGAACTCCAACGTGAAGGAGCATCTGCCTCCAGTCTTGTCATCGCATTGGAAATCGGTTACTTCAGCATACGCTTCGAGAACGCGCTCAGTGCGAGCCTTGGCTGACCAAGAAGGACTGTTATTGTCTTCATCTTCATCATCCTCACCGGCACCAGCGTCGGGAGGAGGGCTTCCTCCAAAGCCCTCGTCATCCATCTCATCCGAAGCTGCGTCCCTTTCCATGGTTTGTTGAATGACATCGTCCTCGTCATCATTGGGCCCGTAGGAGACTGCCTCGCTGCGATTTGCTCGCTGTTTGGCATTTGTGGCATTGTCATCATCATCGCCATCGTCATCGTCATCGTCCTGGTTCACCTCTCTTTCGGCGTTTGGAGCGGCCGTCTCCACTACACCGGCCTTTACTCCAACCTCAGGTGTCGCCATGGTGGACTGAGATTGCCGTTTCTTGATCTCTTTCTTGATCATTGTTAACAGGCGACGGAGTAATTTCTTTTCAACCGTGCCCATAACGTCCGAGATACTGATGGCATATGTCTTTGTATACTCTTCGGATGGGAAGAACTTCATCCGAACATTGTAAATTTTTGCCATGCCGTACATCTTGCCACGTCCAACCTTTTCTTCAACAGTCAAACCATCCAGCACGAACCCGAGTGGCAGCACTGAGATGGACTTGGCAAAGATCTCGGCATCCTCGGTAGACATCTCGTCGATGGGGTACAGAGACATTGAAGGGGTAGAAATGTGGTTGCTCGCCGTCATCAAAATCTCTCTCAGTCGTGGGATACCAAGTGTGACGTTCTTAGCTGAGTGACCAGCCAAATGGAAGGTGTTGAGTGTCATTTGTGTTGACGGTTCACCCACTGACTGGCCTGCGACGATACCCACGGCCTCTCCAGGTTCGACAAGGGAACGAAGATATTTCATTGCGAAGAGCATCTCGGCATTCTTTCGGTTCAGGCTCACTCGGGATAGAGTTTGTTTACCCTTGTCCGATTTATCGCGCACCAGCCCGTCCTTGTTCTCTTTGAGGTAGTTGGTCATGGTATTGTAGAACTTTTCCGAAGTTGCGAATGCCGTTGTAGCTGGGTTAAAGAGGCTAGATATAGGGTCTTGAGCCTTAGGATCGTGCAACTTGGAGTGTTTGACCGCCTTCTTCATGTACTTGATGATGGAGTCCCGGTTGGCGCCCAAGCGTTCGCCAATACTGGGGTCGTACTGAAGTTGTGCAGCCTCTGAGGTGACGTTTTCAAGTATAAACTTGAAATCGGTCAAATATTTTTGCTTGGTGACGTCGAGACCATCTTCTCCATAAAGAAATTGAATCATCGACCCATCGGCATCTCGCACAGTAGTGTCATATGCAACTGTCAGACCCTCCATTCCCTTGATCACACATCTCTGAAGGTAACCTGATCGAGATGTCTTAACGGCAGTATCAATCAATCCTTCTCTTCCAGCCATGTGATGGAAGTAGTACTCCTGAGGCCGGATACCTGTCAAGAATCTGTTCACAATGTAGCCGCCGGCCCTGGCATGGGTTTCAAAAGGACGGAAACAGGGCAGGGACTTGCCGCTGACCATGACAGGTACTCGTCGTCCTTCCAAAACTTGCTGACCAAGATTGCACGAGATTAGAGACGCGTTGACTCGAGAACCCTTTGCACCAGATGTTGTCATGGCCTGCATCTGGTTTTTGGGGAACGGCTTCTCCAATCCGCTGGGCATGCATGCTTTTTGGATGGCATCAGTGATATCCTTGGTTCCCTGGTTCATCAACAAATCTAGGCCCTCCTGTTTATTGTCGTCGCGCAAGACCTCTTCAAGCCGTTCCAATAACAGCGGGTGGTTCGGGCCGGGATTGTTCTCCAGAGACACGTACTTCGAGGCCACTTCAACACCAACTGTATCAGCAGCAACCAATGCTTTCTTGCGTGCCTTTTCTCCCGCAGGGGTCAACCTCAAATCATCCATACCGCAAGAAAAGGCCCGGACATTGAGGTATCGCGTCAAAAGACGTCCCAAGCTGCTTAGAAGCTTGCCAGCTACAGCAGGACCGTAAATCTCATGCACGGCATGAACCACTCCGCCAGAGCTGGGACCAATCTGCGACTTGTCGAGGATTCCAGTAATGAATTCGCCGTCTTGGAATTGTACTATGCCTTCCTCTGATTTCTTTCCCCACTGATCAGCTTTGAGTTGGGTCTCAGATCGCATGGTTAGACCGCCAGAGTTGCGGGGCTGCATGTTTTTCAGTAGTGTAGTGATGACTTGCTTTCCAGTCCACCTGCGGATGGGTTTGATGACAGCTGGGGGGACAAGCTCGATTCTCTCGCCAACAATGTGGCCACTTTCAGGACGGAGAGCACTGTAGACCAACTGTTGGTACTCGCCTTGGGTGAAGAAAGCATCTCGGCTACACAGAGAGACGGAGACGGAAATATGATCTTGAATGAGACCTCGGAGTGGCTTTCCTGCTGTACCAGAAACATACTGATGATCAGTGTCGGCAATCTGAAGGGCTTCCGCACGTGCAACCTCATTTTGAGGGAAATGCATATTCATTTCATCGCCGTCATAATCGGCATTGTAACTACAAGACTGTTAGCTTCGTTTGCTTAATTGTGATGGGAAGATGTTTTGAAAGATCGACAACGCGCCCCGTTACAAGCCAGGCACATGAAACGTACCTGTTGCAGTTTGCGTAGTGCATGCGGATGGTCTTCTCGCCAGGTAGAACTCGAACTCGGTGTCCCATGATTGATGGTTTGTGTAGCGTAGGTTGGCGGTTCATCAAGACAACATCACCGTTGGTAAGATGGCGATAAACCTTCTTGTTTCTTGTCCGTGCGGCGTTGCTGCTGGTTGGGGCAAGGAGCTGGTTGGCTAATGAGATGCGATCGTCAACACTCTTATTGCGGAGGTTGACAATTTGCCCATTCTCGTTCTCGATGGCAAATGCGCCAGGCCACTTATCAACGCCATTGATGACGGCCTGCTGCATATCTCTGAAGTTATGACTTGTAACCGGTTCAGGGAATGTAAGCTTCTTCGCAAAGACAGGGGGAACACCGATTTCGTTCGTCTCAATGAAAGGATCAGGAGAAATGACACTTCGGGCAGCATAGTTTACTCGTTTTCCCATCATATTTTTTCGGAAAAGCCCTTCCTTCTTCTCAAGCTTCTGCTTGATACCGTCCTCGTTACGTTTAGCGGCGGCGCCCTGAACGGGATTCTTGTTTTTGTCAATGAGGGCGTTGACTGCTTCTTGTAATTCAGTCCAAGCTTGGTGCAGTTGATTTACATCAGCCCGCTCCTCCTTTAGGGCCGTGTGCAGCTGCGCGATCCTTCCGCAGCCCCGGAGAATGTTTTTGTACAAAGAATTTTGCTGCGCCTCAGAAATCTGAGACTCTCCGGTTCGGGCCTCGGGGCGGTAACGGTTGGGGGGGACGAGAATCGTTGTCATGAAAAACATCTCAGGTGTGACCTTGGGCGAACTTCGTGTCGGTGGTTTAGCATTGTAGAGTAAGGAGACGAGCTCTTGTTCCTTGATAAAAAGTTCATTGAGGCGTGCTTGAACTTCCATCGCACTAATGTAGCGTTGTGAGGCACCTAGGCCAACGCTATCAGCATCCGGCATATCGACGTCCTCAACTTCAACCTGTGTTTTCTCGCGAGTGGGCGAACTCACGTCCGCGACACCTTCATCGGATGAGTAGCCATCCGGCTTTTGCTTTGAAGAAGTCTGATGAACTCGAGCCATGGCGTCACTCTGCTTCAAGTTTTTCTGGGCCATCTTGGCTTTCTCTTTGTCTGTCAGAGACCTCTCGAAAACTTTGACAAATCGATCTTTGCGATATGAGGGTGAAATTCCGCCACAGCTAGAGCAGACTCTTCTCTTGGTGATTTCGGCAAGGAATTCCTTAATGATTTCGCGGCGCATTTCGCTGGCGCCTTCGTGCTTTCCTCGCTTGACATCTCCTCGCTTGACCTTGATACCACGAAGGCAGTTGTCGACATACTTGTTTCTCGCGCGAATGACGTTGTCAACAGATGAAGAGCCCTCTTCCTCTGCCTCGCTCTCTAAGCCAGAGAATTCATCGCCACCAAGCTCAATGGCTAGGTCATTTTCGCCGATGGTCCCCACAATATGTGCTTGCTGGATCAAACCGTGCTGCAGAAGTTTCAATTTGCAAATGAACTTGTGTAGATCTTTTTGAGGGAGTCGAAATCCTTTGCAATAAACACAAGTGGCCTTCAATAGACGGTATGCTTGGTCCATGAAGACGGGGTGATAGACAGGAACGGGAAGCTGGATGTGGCCGGGATGACCAGGACAGGTGGATTGATTCAGGTTGCAAGTAGTACATCTGCCAGGACAATGGTGAGCGCATGTGCGCAATGGAATGTATGGCAAGTTATACTCACGGTGCATCGCCCCAAGATCCAAGCGCAGGGTCGTAAAGACCTCCGGGGACGGGGTTTAAAAGATTGTCGAAGGTGCTGTCGTTTTCGATTCTCTTCACGGACATGGCCCGGATTTCTTTGGGTGAGAGGAACTCGAATTCGACGCCCTCCACACTGGAGGATACCGGTTGGGCGATATTCATGGTGAAAGATTGCTGCTCACTTCGAGCAATAATGATTGGTGGCCAGGCGACACACTCGATCAACTGGTCGAGCCCATTCTGCGATGCGCGAGTGGAAGGCAAACGAGAGTGGTGGGGAGCTTGGAAGTGATCAAATTTTTGGCGGTGCGGCGTGGCAGAATTTTAGGCCGACGCTTGAGGCTGGGTACCCGCTTTGGATCATGAACCCGCACTTGAACAAGCAAGCACAGCGCGTGCTGCGACACACTACTGCTGCTGCCCCGAAAACCGAATCTCCTTGTCTGGTCTGTTTCTCTGGTGAACCTCCACAAACAGCGCGTATATAATATTGCACGCCGTCATCGAGGGTAGCCTTCTAGTCGTTGTATCGCCACCAACACGCGAAGCGCCCGCACGGTACGGCGCAAATCTGAACTATGGACCGACAGAGCCAGTCACCGGGACTTGGCCCTCGTCACGATGCATCCTCTAGAGTCCAGAAACCAGAATCTGCAGCTGATAAAATGGCAGCCTTAAAGGCTCGAGTTGCTGCTGCGATCGGAACAAGCAAGGCGAAAGGTGGCTTGAATGTCGGCCTTCACCCTGCGTTGGAGGACCTGGGGTCATGGAAGCCCCCGAGCAAATCGAAGGATTCGGCATCCTCATCATCAAGCCGCAAACCAGATCTGAGCAATTCCAGGGATTCACTCAAACCCTCAAACTCTCAAAATCTCAAACAGGACACACGGGAGAACCCTTACTATGACCCAACTCTATCGGCGCAGGCCACTGGAGGCAAGTCGCGCCAATCGCGACAGTTGATTTTTAATCAAAAGGGAAAATACATTCAACAAGCCAATGCCTTGCGTCGCCAAGCCAACCTTGAAGCGATGAAAAAGCGCATTGCAGAGCAAACAAGAAGGGCTGGTATTGACGAGGACCTGGATGTGGAGAGGAACTTTGTTGTGGATGCGCCCCCGAATATTGAATGGTGGGATGAAGGCTTGGTTGATGGTGCGAGCTATGATGTGGTAGATGACCCCTCAAAACTCAAGATCCACACCGAAGATAGCATCATCACTGAGTACATCCAACATCCTGTTGCCCTCGAACCGCCGCAAGATCGACATGCCCCAGCACCAAAGCCAATGTTCCTGACATCTAGAGAACAAGCGAAGATCCGACGCCAGCGCAGGATGGCAGAACTAAAGGAGATGCAAGCCAAGATTCGCCTGGGATTGGTGCCGGCACCTCCGCCTAAGGTGAAAAAGGGTAACTTGATGCGGGTTCTTGGTGATGGTAAGTGCCCTTTTCTATGTTATTTTCGGTCCATTCATTAACTTGAATATAGTTGCCGTCAAGGATCCGACCGCCGTGGAAGCCCGAGTCAACCGCGAGATTGCCGAACGCCATCAAAAACATGTCGACGCGAACGAGGAGCGAAAACTGACGAAGGAACAAAAGCAGGAAAAGCTATCTACAAACCAACAGAAGGATGCTGACAAGGGGATACACATAATGGTGTTTAAGATAGGAAGCTTGGCCAATGGCCAGCATCGGTACAAGATTGGTGTCAATGCTGAGCAATTGGCATTGACTGGCATGTGCATTTTGCATCCCAAGTTCAACCTTGTTATTGTTGAAGGCGGGGAGTGGAGCGTCAAGAAATACAAGAAGCTTATGCTCAACCGAATCGACTGGACGGAAAATTCCCCCTCAAGGGACCGTGATGGGAAGCAGGGAGCTGTTCGTGACTGGCTTCTTGCCGAAACCAACAACGGCGAGCTCAAGGATATGTCAATGAATGAATGCAAATTGGTGTTTGAAGGCGAAGAAAAAGCAAGGGCATTCAGGAAATGGGGCAGCAAGGTATGCGAGACTGATGCGGAGGCTCGAGAAATTTTAGCTCGGAATAAGATGGATAACTTTTGGTCGCTGGCTAAAGGTTTTGTTTAAGCCTGAAAATGGCGGATGTAATTCCATAGGCTTTAGACTGGCCATTTGTGTGCTCGTATGCGGCAAACTGTCGTTTGGTGGACACTACAAGAGCGTGTTGAGATTGCTGCCAATGAAACTTGGTTTACCAGCTATGGATATAATGAGAAGCGTATCGCGTTATTATATAACGGCTAGTTCTGGAAGCAGCATTTGGAATCATGGCAGTATGAGATGAGATATTTGAAATGCTTTGGGTGGGCTTTTGTCCCTCGAATATCCAGTTACTTGTTGGAAAGAATATAACCATGTGTACTTACTTGCTCAATCAAGGAAATACCTTCACTTTTGCCGTAGCGAAGTTCATCATCGCTAGTCCAATATGTGCTTGGTTCTATTTCTAGTACAACGTGAGGATGATACACAAATTCATTTGCCCTGTATCATAGCGGAGGAAAAAGAATGTTATCTACAGTGTCACCTACATAGCATACATACTCCTCATGCCTTCACGTTGCGGACTTTTTTTCTTGCGCAAAGGTGGAAAAAGAAGACAAGGAAAATTAGAGAGCCCTGGTTGCGACCTGATAATATAGGGGATATATGGGCCTAAAGGGGCATTTTCGACACCCTGCAATGACAGAACGATCGCATGCCGGTTTCGTTTACTGGCGACAAGGCGACAAATCTATACAAGGAAACATCGTGGCCCTCCCTATCGTCTCCCCCATTGTAGGCTGACGCAATTTTCAGCCGTTGCGGAAACGCTCCTTTGTGGAACGTGAGACTAGTAGAGTATTGTGCCTGCGTATAAGCTTTCTTAACACATTATCACATCCCCTCGTACGACACTAGCTAGGTGCTAGTCTCCACTAATACGACGCTGTGAAGCGGACTTAAGTACTAACGTGATTAGTCTTTGGTAATAAAAGTTACGACTCTGCGTTGATTCTGTCTGGCAAAAAAAAAAAAAAAGAGCGAGGAAAAAAACGAAGGAGGGGGGGGGGGGGATAAAATAAGTGCAAAATTTAAAAAAAAAAAAAACCAGAAAAAAAAAAAAANNGGGGGGGGGGGGGGGGGGTAAAATTAGTGCCTAATTTTAAAAAAAAGAAGCAGGCAATAATGAAAACTGGGGTTCGTAAGTAAATACGACAAGGTCAATTAATTACTGCCTACCAGATAGTGAGCCGTAGCTTAAACCTGGAGACCATCAAGATTTCAATTCCACCTCCTCCAACTTCAGTTGTGACATATCCATGCTCCTGCCCACATCCCTTGTAAACGTGATTTCGTTCCGTAATACCCATGAGCCTCCCAAGTGGTACAAAGTTCCAGGCCAATAAATTATCCCCAAATGAACGTCCGTAGTCTATAGAGGGTCTGATAACCCGAGCCCGCCCTTGAGCTAGACATTTCCCATTCCCGAAAACGCCAAGGAGTATAAAGACATGAGAATATAGTGATAGTGCGCGGTTATGCAAGTGCTGTTTTGGACCTTGAATCAGAGTACATGTTGATCAAGGCCAAGAAAAATAAAATAGAAACCACCTGGGGATACCATAGTATTTACCCGAGAAAGAAAACCCAACTCCAATGGGAATTGCCGTTCAATTGCTCCATCCACGTGAGAATCTCATACATGAAATTAAATGCCTAAAAGAATGGAAAGGGGTGGTCGGGACCAAGAAATTAGACCCCTGATGCTGTAGTGCCCATATGAAAAGAAGAGGAAAACAAAAGGGACTAAGAGAAACAAACGATGAAAGCCACTTAATACATTTCGTAAACTCATAAAATTCCGAACAAGTTGTGGTCCGTTATCGAACCGATCGCGGCCTCGTAGACTGGGATGAAGGCGATACTTCCAATAAAAATTTGAATAGGAATATAATGCCACAAACTACCCCGCCCTCCCAGCATATTGAAGACATGAAACATATCAATCAGTATGTAACCAGGTGAACTCCAAGCCGTACGAGAACCCAAGGGTTTTTCTAACCCAGAGGGGGCTATCATCCGATAGGATGAGGTCGGGTTGAATTCGAACATAGTGTTGAGGTATCGTTGGTTGCTGATATTCTGGAGGCTCTTTTTTCGTGTTCAATCGGATCGCTGATTAATTGCCCGGCTGATTGGATTGGCGACTGGTGAATCTCCAGCATTATATAGCATATTCGGTGCGAGTGTAGTTACCGAGCTGTCCTTATATCCCGCCCGAACTCGTATAAACTCGTGTTTTCGACTTCTGTCTCAGTTTCGAATTCGATTTAAATCCTCCAACATCGTCCGATAAAGACTTCCCTGCCATGACCGCATATGAATTCCAAGACGGAAAGTTGTCGAATAAAAAGGAAGGGTATCTATGCCGTAAAAGCAGATAGCCGGTGTGGTATGAAATGCAAGAAAAATAGAATCCGATTCTGTAGCGCCATGTTCTTTCGTAGTCGAGTGGAAGCCACTGTGTGAATTTTCCACCGGTGCAGACTGTTAACAAGGGCAGCGGGTGGTGGCGTCACGCCCTCGAAGATTAGTTGATATGACGAGAACTTTGGTTTGTTCGATCCGGCCGAGCTACTAGACCCATAGTTCCAAACCCCTCTCCTTGGAGGTTTAGCGTGCCGATGTCGAACCTTTTCGAACAACCATCCTCCATGTGTCTACACAATTGATACGAGTTAGTTCAATATATGGTCATGGAACATACTTTTAGCCTTACCTTCTCAGAGTATCCTTCCTAGCAAACAGTCGTCCGCAGTAGTCGCATTTGTGGTTACGCTCTTTCATGTGGACGCTTTGGTGGTGTCTCTGCAAGTCTGTTTTACGGACGAACTTCTTGGTGCAGCCATCGATGGGACATGGGAATGGATACTCTCGCTTTTCGTCGTGGGTCTCCAAGTGAGATTTGTAGTTGTAGCTGCGACTGAAGAACTTCCCGCATCCCTTGACTTCGCACTGAAAGTTTGCCTCTTCCTTTGTCGTATGTTTCCGCGCCGGGCGCCGCGTCCTACTCGTTTTCAACATCCGCCTATCCTGGCCCAGATCAGACCCAGGAGCTTGAGGATTGACATAAATGGAAGATGCATCGCAGTTCTGCTTGGGCCATACCGAAACCGAAGCATCCCCCAAGTCCTGTTGAAGATTGGGGGCGAACGGGGACCCTTCCGAAGCATAAGGCGCACTTGCAGGTACACTTGCCGGATAAGACTGTCTTTCAAACCCTGGATAGTAAGTAGTAGAACCTTCAATCCGGATCTTCTGCGCTGACGGGTCGTGCATATATCCATAGGGCGGCCGCGCAGGGATGGGTGGCGCTCTGGAAGGTCCAGCTGTCGATGGTGGTTGTGGCTGTGAGAAGGAGTGGTTTTGGGGAGGGGGTAAGTAGGATTCGTGGGTACCAAAAGATGCCGGAATACAAGGCTCGTAAGTAGCGAAAGAATCGTAGTCGGATGGTAACAGATTTGGAACCGACGAGGATGGCGCCGTTGATGGCGGCGCCACCATTTGTTCTGGGGTAACCCAAGTGGCGTGGCTCATGGCGGCTGATTGAGGAATAATATTGTCCGATCCAGAAAAGCGCTGAGGCATGAGATCGTTTGATAGCGAGTTGTGAGATGCAAGAATGGCGAGTGGTGGACTCAGATGAGATGGGGACGGATAACTGGCACCAGGGCCACCTGGGGCACAGGTTGTCTGGGGTAGGGAGGGCGGCGACTTGAAGGATCTCTGTTGTGGTGGTACTGGGGATGCGGTTAACGAGGGAGGTGTAAGGTCCATGTCGAGGTTGCTGTGTGGCGTGCGGGCTGATCCGGGAGGCCTTGACGAAGCCCAGGATTGCCAGATCCAGCACAAGTGATTGCGCGCCCGCCCACACACTCAACTCAGTAAAGAGGCTCGTGAAGATGGATTTCGAGGACCCCGATGGTCTTTGAGCTACGATGAAGGAGCAAGTCTCATCTGGCAATGGCCACTAGGCAGAGAAGTAACGCTGACAGGCCAGGAACAGACCTTAAGGGTTAGAGGCGGCTAGTGGTTGGGGTCCCAAAGAGTGGGGAGAGCAGAATGCCTCAAAACGATTGCAGGCAGACAGTGCCAAAGCAGGTTTTCTCAAGGGAAAAAAATGATCGACGTTATACAGTAGGCGTTGCCTTGTCGGGGGGTTAATGCCAGCCCGGCATCGGGAACAGATATATGATGGGGGAGGGGGATGGAGGGGAGGGGAGGGGAGGATGGGAGGATGGGAGAACGTGGTGGAGGGCCCGACAAGCAACATTTACAATAGACACACCAAGGCGGAGCCTGCCGTTGACAAAATGGTTGTCGATGAATTAAACGCGGGAGATGGCGAGGGTAGGTAAAGGATCAGACTCCGCCGGCATGGGTCACAGGAAACAGGCAAGATGATGGGGAGACTGCTTGCGTTCGCAGCGTTCAAAACCAGTAGGGAGGTGTGATGGAGCGGGTGACGGGGCCGGGGCCGAGAGCGAAATGAGGACAAGGTCAGGGGTCTTGTTCGCAACCATAAGGCCGGGGCATCTTGTGAATTAACAGATCTAGAAGGCCAAATAAGAGTTCCAAGGAGATGAGAGACTCGGCAGTTCTACTTGTGATGCGGTACACCTGTTTCCAGACTGCTGCATCCTCGGGGAGCAAAGTACGGGACAGCAGATAGCACAGTGATAGAGGCGAAGGGGGGTCGCCATTCTAAGCAGCAGTGTCAATTGGACGAGAATAAAAAAGGGGGCGTGGAGTAGAACAAAGGCCAAGGAGATATGGAGAGGTGAGCTAGGCAAACTGAGGATGAGCAAGGAGACTCAAAGCAGCGTTAGAGGCCCCGCGAGAGAGAAACGGATACAGAGGAGATGGGAATAAAGCAGCCAAGGCCCATCAACCACAGATTGGAGCCACATGGGGCCAAGGACCTGGGTGCCCATGGACAAACCGAAAGGTTTCTCCACAGTGACAGAACCAACCTGAACAGAAGCGTCCGAGTGCGCTGCTCATGCAACGACACTTGTCCCCCCATGGCTGTGATGATCCATGCCCCAACGGCCTGGTCCGAGTGGGTTGTGTAGCCATTATTCTGTGGTGCAAGGAAGTTCCTGGAGGAACTGTCGGTCAACGAGGGGAACGGCAGATGATGAGCGGGATGGTAAGGCACAGATGAAGAAGCTCCATGGGCCAGGACAGTTCCGCCCCATCGGGTGAAGATCGAACCAAGGCAAGTTGAAGGAAAGCAACACCCCAAAGTGGCAAAATAGCTGGATAATATGGGATTGGCTCGCCAATTGGTTTTTACCTCAAAGCCCAAGCAGTCAGATTCTAGCCAGGGTCGCGCCTTGCAGGGTTAGTTCGGGTTTTACTCCGTGGGAGTGAGCAATGACCAGCCAGCCAACAAACCAACGAACCGATCAATGAATGGATCGTGTGGCAGCTGTCATCGTAATCTAGTGTCCACATCGTAATGTAAGAGTACGACGAGTATGGCATGGTACGGGACGATAGTGGGGATGGGAACCGTTTGCCGTCATCCAGTTGAGAGAAACGCATCATGTGGTGCCAGCCAGGGCAAGCAAGGCGAGGCGGGAGTCAACAGCCCCCAAGCCAAGACTGGACTAGATCAGATACAATTCGATAGCTCGACGTACGACAGGGCGAACTTGACGAAGTCAAAGGACGAAACAGGACATGCCCTGGTCAAGATGTCGGAAGGGTTACCTGGAGGAAACAATTGAGGGCTGGTGCTCCGAGTCTGGTTGGAAGGGAAAGGATCCCCCTGGAGAGAGCCCTGCTAGCTGGGAACTTTGGGAGCCTGTGATGCAACACAGACACCGTGCTGAATTCCCAGAACGGCACGGATCTCCATATTCCGCCAGGATGGGTATCCAGGACATCCCAGAGGGCCACCGAGGGAGGGACGGGAAGCCGTTGGGCGTTCCCCAGTGGTTCCCCAGTGGCCGTTGAACAGGCCCCGGCCACGCGCCTGTGCACAGTGTACGATTTGACGTTGGCTTCAACCCGGCTGTGCCTAGTCGTCTCTCCAGCAGCTCGGCTGCCTCCAGAAATCGGCACTTGCCTATCTAGGATGTGGCAGGCGGAATATTCGGGAAATAGCTCCTTTAACTGAGAAAATCCCAGATAGGTCGGTAGGTTGGTAGATGACAAGGGGAGACAGAACAAGCAAGACATTGGAGCAGAGCCGGAGAGGGAATGATAACTACAGTACCTCGGCACACGGTAAGAAAAACCAATCAGGTTCCAAATACGCCGAACGACCTTGATCTGGATGGGGGGAGGTCCTTGAAAGTGAAGAGGTCAAAGCACTTATCCTCATTAAGCGGAGAAAGGGTACCCCTTGCCAGTTCCCCATAGACCACGGAGGGTCCAGGCCCTACGACCCTGCTCACTCATACGCAGTAAAACCCTACTCACTCGACGACTGACCCTTCGGGGTTGGATTGCTCACATATTCGGAGTATTTTGCGGATCGAGGACTGAAAATTCGGTTTGTAGAGGTGAAGGGGGGGCAGGTGGTGAGCGGCCCCATCCCGACAAACGTAGTACGCGCTCATCTCAATTAGGTAGGCACACTCACATTGTGAGCCTTGAGCATCCTGCGCCCTAGCCATGCTTGGCTATTCCCGGCATGCCTGTTGGCTGTCTCGCAAGGTAGGGCCCTCACTTGCCCCCCCTTGTTCGTGTTCCAACGCCCAGTTACTCTCGCCATCTCCCTCCTCCTCTTCAAGGTTGTGTGGGCCGTGGCTCTCTCGGGCCGCCTTGTGGAGATGGGACATGGCAAACAGGGATCGATGAAAAATGCCTGTGTGCGTCTGTTGTTTTTGCCCACCCATGTCGCCATGCCATGATTCCGTCCCGTGGCATGCCATGCGATGGCTGTTGTCACATCGTTGTGATACACCTCCGATATCCACGCCTGCACCCACACCCCGGTGGATGATGCAGAAATAACGGCCAATCTAGCGCTTGTACAACTTGAAAATCCTCTCCTAGAACGGACGGACAGGCGGGACAGGCGCCCCGTACGCGCCTGGAGCGCGCGCCGAAATCGACCGCGTCGAGTCAATTGTGGCCTGACACAGCAGGTCATGGATGCCCTTCTGCTTTTTTCTTTTTCCCTCTGACAAAGTTGCGCAACGGCCGGGGGTTGGCTCACCATCACATAATGTACCCTCCAGTTGCTTCACGGCAGCATGCCCCCAGCCTGGGAACCTTCACGGACCACCCTGTCGATGCGTGTTTTGGTATCGGCTGATCTGATTTCCCTACTTGTGCGCAATCGAGGGCCAAGCACTGATCAAGAGAAGCTAGGCGCCGGAATTGCCGCCGGGGCGCCTGAATCACACGGCGTGTGCCTTGCCTACTTTGTTCGAGTGCGTGCATGTGCAGGGGAATAGCCTTTCGGGTTTGATTCGTGACAGTTGGTGTGGGCGGCATATAGCAGCGGCCGCAGAATCCTCCGAATGGGGGGTTACGTATTCGTCGATGCACGCAAGGCAGTTTCTGTCCATACAGAAGGGTGCGGACGGGGAATGCGACGACGGACGACTGTCAGCCATGCAGGCCATGTTCGTCGACTAAGGCTGCTGTTTTGTCCGAGAGGCAAGTCGTAATCGTCAGATGTTCCAGGTTGAACCTGGGACGCAACGGGGCCTTGCCGGCAGACACTCAAGCCCGCCCCAGCATTTCCGTCTTCTGACAGATGGTAGCTAAACCGATAAAGCATGTACCACGCATGTAGTACGAGATGTGGGTTTGTTTGTTTCTTTGATGGCTTTGCACGGCTCTCGTCCTGTCCTCATCCTTCAAAATATCAGTATCTTCTTTCACCAGCTGGTCCTTGAATACCCCGAGCGTCTTGTGAATCCCGCCGAATTCATGCTTCGGATCAGTCTACAGCATTTGTGCAGAAAGACGCATATGGTTGAGGATACCTGACTCACGGCCAGCTCCTTGACTCGGCCGACAACTTCGCCGTTGACGCCCCCAATGTTCCACACGGCGCCGTATCTGTCGTTATGAGGACGATCGCTGTTGCCCAGAGCCCAGGGTCGGACGAGGACACCCAAGCTAGTGGCGGCCAAGGGGTAGTGCCAACCACGTATTCTTACAGAAGGGAATCATCTCCCGCCCTTCTTTGATAAACAAGGTTGTAAAAGTTCTGCATGGAAATGAACATGGCCCACTCTTTCATCTTTGCGATGTACCGCAACCGGGCAAACTTCCATGTCCACACCAAGCTGGCCCCAATGCGTCACACCTTTCCAAACAGCAGCGTCGCACAGGGCTCATAATCTCTTCAGGTGGCGTGTCCCGGTCAATGTGATGGATCTGGAGAATGTCTAATAAACCAGGGTCAGTCATCAGCATGGATCTATAATAGCCCGCCTTTGCCCAACGCATGGGCCTCAGTGTGGCCTCGTTAAAGCTCAGAGGGGAAGCAATAATCTGATTTGGCCCATTTGGAATAAACCCTGGTCATCTGCATCCGTTTCTGCTTTGGGAATGCCATGGGCCGCTGCCAAAACGGCCTCATTCGCGGGTCTCTGGGCACCAGAACAGGCCAATAGTTGATGTTGAAGAGAAGGGGGGCTTGGACATTCGCCAGGATTCGAATGTCCACCACATGTCACCTCATCCGCTTAGTTAACTAGCGGACCACCAATACTGACGATTGCCTCGTCTAATGCGCAAAGCATACACGTCCGATTACATTGAGCAGTTCACCAATGGAGAAAGACATAAATCGAAAGCACCGCAGAGGATTTTTTCCCCTTGGAAAGGCTCGTCCGGTTCCGGCCAGCCTGTCATTCCGGTATAGGTCTGGGTGACCTCCCGCCTGGGACGGCAAATCTACATTTACCAAGACCAGCAACTTTGCCTATGTTTATTGCATTGCCCATGGTCGCTTCGGATGCTTTGTCGCGGCACAAATTGACCGTAGCCTAAAATATTAGCTAACTGTTCAATACCAAACTGGTAGCTTGGGGCAGTGCGTGTTTTGGGTATTGATTCCGTAGTCGTCCGTCTTGACCCGTTCAATGGAACACTCTCCGTCAATCAAAAGCGTACCTACCCAATTAGATGATTTTATCGATGATGATGAGATTGGGAACCGCCTCGTAGAATAAAAGAACTCGGTCATTAATAGCCATTTGTTGCTTACAAATTGTTGTTTCTGGTATGCATATCATCTATTTTGCTCATGCTAAACCATCTTATTATGATAGTTCACGGGTTTCTGAAGACGATAGGTACTATGACTCGTGAAGAAAATGCCAGGCCAGAGAGCCAGCTATTTTCTCGTGTCACGTCAATTCTTTCATCAATAGTCTGGTTATCCAGTCTCATTTATAGTCCGGACTCCTCCACGATATTGAACCGATGTTCTTGATATCAGTAGTCAGTTGTGTCGTGTCATCTTGAAAGTTTGGGTCAACGGGGAACTATAGATCCAGCCGGCCGGTCGGGGGGTACAAACAGGCCAACCTATGACATCGACACAATGGCGCCCTTGCTAGTAAATGTGAAACGCTTTTGCAAGCAGTATATGTGGGGCATGCGGTAAACAAGATCTTGCCGAGACGAACGCGATGGAATCTTCCTCGCTTTATTCGATCTGTGGCCAGCACTGCCGCGCTAATTTGATCGCCGTCGCTGCATGTGGGTAGCCTGCAAGTGATTTGAATGCCAACCCTCTATTCTCTGTGCTGGGACGCCTTTGTCATCACTCGCTTGGAAGGCTCGTCAACGTGTTAGGGTGGGTTGAGAACGAGGAGGTGAAGCTGCAGTAGCCTGAGCGCTGTCTATCCCGATGACTCAATACAGAAGCGGGGGGGGGGGGGGGGG
>JAHVYC010000105.1:36096-189911 GCA_020623665.1 Calonectria multiphialidica
GGGGGGAGGAAATTATAAAATATGCACAGGCAGCTATATCTTATCGGGAGAAAAAATACAACCTCCTCAAATGACACGGTTAGGTTCAGGGTAAGTTATGTTTTCATGAGACGCGACTTGGGTGCCTGAACTAAGCATGTGAACTTGAGGGCTTCACGCAGCGATGTCTTTGAAGTACTTTTAAGATTCACTTAGTACCAGACGAAGTTCAGTCAGCGAAGAGACACGCCAAATCAAGCAAGCGCTACCCGGCGCTACAAGAATGTACAGCGTGGACCCACTTTTTAAAGGCAGCATAAGATCGTCTCGCATTCTCCCACGTCATCAGCCCAAAGCACACTATGAGGTCGGTGAACCAAACACCACGTAGCACACGGCACGGCACGGCATCCTTTTTTCCCCTTCTGATTGTATGGAGGGCGAGAAACGATCCCTTACTTCGACGCCCACCGCCTCTATGGCTTTTTCGATAGCCTCGCCGCCCGCACCAGCTACTCAAGATCCGATGTGACTGGATCGTTGCTGGTAGTGACGACATTCTCTTCGCCATCACCATGGCAAACCCCAGCCACAACAAACAGCACACGTACGAGGCCAAATGCCGCCTCGCTCCCGTCACCCACGTTAAAAGAGAAGATGGTATGCCGCCGGCCGAGGCACAATTCTTTTACTCTTCCGTTATTCCTATCGACGATCCGCTGTCCACCACATCCTTGCCTGGTAGCTCCGAGTCGAGATCCAGCAAGGGCCATCTGCGTCCTTTTTCTCGAGGCGATAATAATGCTTTGGAGAAGGCTTGGCTGAGCCTTATATCCGAAGGCTACCGAAAGACCCACGACGATGTGAGGGGGCGGCAGGCTCTTGATCCCCGCACCTCACAGGCTGTCGCCGACAAACTCGCGTCCATTGTCAAGGAGCTTGCAGCCAAACACTGGGACAGGCATCGGAGTAAATACCAACCCCAGGACCTTTCGATATCTACTTATGATGCTTTACCAACAACGCCACTCCCTCCCTGCTGCCCTCAGCTCTCAGCCGATGTTTCTGACGAACTTGAGAGGACATTCTGCGCTCTGCTCAGGAAGAGGACGCCCGCCCTTGGCCATGATCAGGTGGTGCATCGGGTTGTATTGGCTCTGAGTCGTCTGAGAGAAGAAGCAGGCGACTCTACCGATAGCCGTCCTTCTACTTCAGATGTGCCTGCAAGCCGTTCGCGAGCCGGATCTCTCGCTAACACGACCTCTCGCCCCATCTCCCGAATACCAAAGACAACAGCGCGCCGTAGCACAATAAGTCAAGGGTTGGGCATGCAACAATTCAGTGGTGGTGCGGATGCAAGAAATCAGATCTCTACCTCTCAACCTCGATACCAGCCACCTCGAACACCCCCACCGGTTGAGCATACACTCGCTCGTCCACCCACACTCGATGATGGAATTTCTGGAAAGCCATTTGTTCGAGTTGGTACACCCGATTCCCAACCTGAAGTATCCTCGGCGTCTCTGCCGCGTGGAAGCCCTGTGCAAAGCGTACCTCGTCCGGAAGTCCATAGTGGAAACACGACCCCACTTGAGACGGAATTTAGAATCAAAGAAGGAGCGGGGAATATAAAGAATACCAAGCATAGACCCGATGCGGTAGAAGTTGCAGTCGGGGTTTCGAGATTGCACATGGTATCCCTCCCAACGCTCCAGATGAAACCGATTTATTGGTCTCCAGTGAATGATGTTGCGGTTGTGACGAGGGCAACATGGTTTTACAGGTAATAGTTTCATCATGAAGATCTATATGAAATCGCTGACATTTCTTAGGGATACAATGCTTCCAATTCCTCCCAAGGTGGCCAACCAGCTGGAGGCTGGTTTCCAAGAGCTCAAGCCATGGACTGAGACATGGGGCGACGAAATTCGATGTGCGATTGATGTAGGACCCCTCGGCGAAGAGAAAGTGTCACATCGATTGTGGCCCAAAGATCCCGACCCCCCACCTGGAGACGATGATGGCGTGTCTGAGAATACGATATCATCTGACCCGTTTTGTGCTGCACGTTGCTTTCGGGGAGAAGCCGCTGCGGAAGGATCTATAGAAACAGCGGGTAAAGATAAGAAAACGTCCACGGACTCGGCAACTCAGCCGTTTTCGAATTACCATGTTATCTATAAGAACGACACTGAAGCCTTCTTGCTTAAACCCAGCCTCAAACCGTCGTCATACTATGGAAGACGGCCAGTCTGGAAGATTATGAAGGGGCTAACAGTGGGAGTACCTGTTGTAAGAGGGTTTGACCGGAACAGATGGGAATATTTGCGTCACAAGAGACAGCCCCCGAACAAGCCTGGCGTATCTGCAGCAGTCGAGTCCCACGAGAGTACTGGCCAAGGGATATGTTCGGCCTGTAAGGCTGAAAAGGAACAGGGCCAAGTAACAGACCTGGTTCTCGTGGCTCATGGAATTGGACAAAAGTTTGCCGAACGCGTGGAGAGTTTCCACTTCACACATGCTATAAATGCATTTAGACGTGCCGCCAACATTGAGATGCAGAGTCCGATTGTCCAGGGCGTGCTTCGAGAAGGCCAGAATGGATTGATGATCTTGCCCCTGAACTGGAGAATGGGCCTGTCCTTCGAAGATGGAGGCCCGATGAGAGAAGAGGACAAGGCCAACTACGCACCAGAAACCTTCGGGTTGAAAGACATCGAACCTGGCACCATACCTGCGGTTCGCAGTATGATCTCAGATGTCATGTTTGATATTCCCTTCTACATGTCCCACCATAAGGGGAAGATGATCAAGGCACTGGTTTCCGAAGCGAACCGCGTTTACCGGTTATGGTGTCGAAACAACCCCGGATTCGCGGAAAATGGTCGTGTCCACCTGATCGGGCACTCTTTAGGCAGTGCAATGGCTCTGGAAATCTTGTCACACCAGCCTACAGCCGTTCCCAAGATTGATTTGTCATGCCAGCCTGAGACACGGTTCTTTGAGTTTGACACAACCAATCTGTTCTTGGCTGGCAGCCCGGCGGGCTTTTTTCTCCTCCTTGAGCGAGGGGCTTTGATGCCTCGTTACGGGCGGATGAAGCCAGGGGCGGATTCAAGTGATACTGTTGAAAAGGAAGTCGTGGGAGAGGCGGGCACCTTTGGATGCTTGGCTGTCGAAAACATTTACAATATCATTGCAAAAGAAGACCCCATAGCGTATCTTCTCAATGGGACCGTGGACCCCGCTTATGCCTCCAGCTTGAAGCTGGCATATGTTCCTAGCATATCGACTTCACTTCTGAAGTCTGTCGGCAACGCGATGCGCAGCGTTATACCTGGTATGGCTCCCGCTCCTGGCCCTCTGACTCCGGAACCGCAACGACCCCAGACGATTCGTCTCCCATCGCAGCTGGAGCTTGAGGTACACGACTTTACACGAGAGGAGATTGCGGAGAAGAAAATGCTTTTACTCAATGACAATGGCCAAATAGACTGGTATATGCGATCTGGTGGGGGCCCTTTGGAAATACAATACCTCAACATGTTGAGTGCTCACTCCAGCTACTGGACAAACAATGACTTCATTCGCATGCTGTGCATTGAAATTGGGAGGCGCCCCGGCCGGGCGCACACGCTTCCAGCCATGAGAGCCGTCAAGGCAACACAGAGACTGTTGGTTTAGGAGATTGACGTTGGTGCGGCATGCAATGATCACGAGTATTGATATTTTGGCTTTGTACGGAGTGATGGCGTGTGTAGATTTAAAGAACTAGAAGGATTTTTGTTTCTTGGCATTCGGCGGACAGGATCCGTCATATACTTAGAATTGGGTTACATGCGTTTAGATTAATACATGTTGTTATGCTGCAAACCCATTTTCATGCTCGTTGCATATTCTAAATTGCAATTTTCGTCGCATTATAAACATAAGAGAAGCCTAAAACCCCTCTAACTCCATCATATCCTGATCCAACTCCTCATCGTAATCATAGTTGTTCTGAATCGTAGGCTGAGGCCTTTGTGCAGCCTCCTCAAGCTCCTTGATCCGCTCCAAATCCATTTTCTCTTTATGTTCCATAAGATCCTTGTAGCCCCAGGTGCTGATCCCTTCCTGGTCTTTGGCGCGGAAGGGTTGTGCCATTGTCCTCAGGAACCTTCTTGCACTGCTGACAGCCATATCAGTGCTCAGGTTCACATCAGCGTCAGAAAGACCTTGGCTAATCCACTTGGGAAGTTGTGCCTTCTTCTTTCCGAACCGACGGTCAGCAAGAACCATGATTCCATAGTCATCTTTGCCTCGCAAGACTCTACCGAGACATTGCGCAGCATGACGCATGGCGTCGAAAGAAAGGAAGTCATTTTCCTTGATACGGTATGTCTCTCGCAGGAACTCCAATCTGGCCTTGAGGATACGTGACTCCGTATACTGGAAGGGAACCCCTATGCAAAGCACAGTTCGACCATACTGGTGATCAAAATCTATACCCTCGGAAACCTTCCCTCGTGCGACACAAAGAAGAACGGCTCCACGCCCATTGCAACATGCTGTTCGATACGTTTCCAATGCAAGCGAAGTCTCTTGAGCATCGGGTGTTTCAACTAGGATAAGTTTGTATTTCCAAACTTCATCCAGAATTCCCATGCCCTGCCACATGCTGATGATCGATTCCATGTAGAGGTATGACGGGAAAAAGACAACCATACCATCGGGAGTGATTTTTGCGAACTCTGTCAATAGGCTGCCATAGTTCCTCACCACGCTAGGCTCATTTCTGACCTGGAAGCTTGTTGACACAGACGCTTGGTCGCTTCCTCTTGTGACAATCATGGGCAAAAATGACCTTCGCGCGAGTGTCATGCTATATGATTCCTGGATGACGGTTGGGAAGTCAAGCATCTTGGGATACATTTCCAAGGGTGAAATGGTTCCAGACGTGATGATGACAGAGTAAAATCTTTCAAATACTGGCCTGATAGCAATCGCAGCATCTAAGCAGGTGAAATGCAGAATAGGATTGGGCACTTCAGCTGTATCGGATTCATACGGCTCTAGGATGAGAAGGAAGCCTTTCTCATACGTTGCGACAAGCGTTGCAAATGTGGCGACTTCTTGAAGGGGTTGATAGTCTTCAATGTTGGTTAGCTCTAGAGTTCTTACCAGAGATGTGAGTCGTTCAGCGCAGAATCTCAGTGGTTTCTTTTCAATAAAAGTATGCTCCTTAAGGTGGCCAAGGAACGATAAAGGTGTTTCTGAAATCACCTGGCGGACTTTCATTCGAGTCTGGCCCATGTTAGCGCGGTCGCGATGGGGCCTTTGTTCTGGAAGTCTACCTTGAGGTACTCGATGAACCGTTTCAAAAATGAGACGAAATGTTCTGCTCTCCTGATGTTGCCTGGCACGGCCTCTTTGAGAAGATCCTCGGGAAGTGCTGTCGTATAATTAGAACTGTCAGTTGTCCAGCAAGCAAGATGAAGAACTTACCAGGGTTGGCCATGAAAGCGTCCTCTTGACGGGCTTCATCTGCATCTCGCAGTCCTTCCACAAGCTTCTGATACTCATTCTGCAATTGCTCCTGATCCGTTTCCCGCATCTGGGCAATCCTGCTCTCTAGGTTTTGAGCACCACGAGTAGCTTTCCTCAATGAGTCTTCGGTTATATCTGTGCTGAGAGCTTCGATACAAACGTTGTCAATATTGTGTGCCTCATCGAAGACCACGATGCAGTCCTTGGAGAAGTCACGGGAAACTCGCTCGGCAATTTTGGGGTCGAGTAGATAGTGGTACGAGAAAATGACTACATTGCAATATTGCATCTGTGATAGTTAGTATCCTGCAAATCCGGACAGAGTTATAACATAACATACCATGCGTCGAGCAGTAAAGTATGGGCATTGTTTATGTTCCTCACCATAACGGAGAATATCATCAAATGACCAAACTCCATTTGGAATCAGATTATGAGGTTCCAAGAGGTCAAGATTCTGTGCCGAAGATCTGTTAGATTTGATAGGAACATGGAAACAGTGGCAGGCATACATCATGATAGACGCACACGTCGACGTTCTCGCCTCGATCTTTCTTTTCCTTGACGAAACCAGCTGTGAGACTTCGGCATCGAGCATCGACTACAGCACCACTTTTTTCCCGTTTCACAGAGGGATGAAGACACAGGTTCTTTCGACTTGTCAAGCCAAGACCCCGGAACTCTTCCTCATAACCGAGTTGCTCTGCTCGATATTTCATGAGAGACTTCAATTCCACTAATGCCTTTTCGATTTCTGACATAGTACCTAGAGGCCAAAAACACATCAGTGTATGGTTAAGAACCATGGTGGATTGCCTTACGAGAGCAATAGATTAGTTTGCGCTTCTCAGGCAGGTATTGCTGATAGGCGACGATCAGGGAAAGCAAAGATACGGTTTTCCCAGTGCCTGAAGGCATTTCTAGGACACAATGACCTCCAGCGTCAAGGGTCTCTAGTAAGCAGGAGGGCAACATTAGTAAATATGATGCTTCATGAATTGGAGGGTTGGTAACGAGAATAATTTACTTTTGAGATCGCACATGTAGCTGTGATGAGGATCAGTTAGCTTCGATTTGGTGCCCGAATATCAAGGGAACTCACGCATATTGTTCTGTTGTGAGGTGGAGTATTGTCAGCTTTAGTCAACCCAGATTGCTGCCAGTGGGTAGACGCACCTGGATATATTCTGGGGTACGGGAAGAGCACCGGCAGATCACTGCAGCAATGGTGAGCAAGGTAGGCAAGCAGGGGTTGGAGACAAGTTAGAAATGTCGTACTCGATGTTGAACTTCATTGTAGCTTAGGGATGGACACCGGGGCAAGCCCTCGGCGATTTCCAGGCGTGTACCGAGGTGAACGGTTCGTGGAGCAGTTCGCTACGTGAAGGCGTGACAGCAAGCTTTGAGCCAGGAGGCAGGTGTCGCGAAGCCACGTGATTAAAAAAAGAAAAAAAAAAGAAACTGATGTCACTGCTGATTAGGTCAGCACATGGGGGACTGGTGGCCAGTGCGCCACTTTTGCTTGTGGTATGGGTGAAAGAGTGCATGCAGAATTGCCTGCTGGTTCCGGTCCTCTCTTGTGCATACGCTGGATGGCAGTGCTGGTCTAAAATGGGGTCACTACCCAGCTTGGGAAAAGAGGCAGGCGAGCAAGCAAGCCTCAAGTTTGTGGTAGGATTGGGCTATCGGAGGTTATCTCGGGTGGGGGCTACAGCACGACCGTTGGTGTCGAAGACAGGTCGGCGGACCAGTTAAATGCAAGCTGATATCAAATGGACCAGCCTGTTCCGACATCAAGAGAAGACTAGACTAGTGGGATGTACCGGCGTTGACGGCACTTGAAGCTTGGATATGAACTGGTGCCTCAAGCCTGCTCAACGTTAGCCAAGTCGCTCGCCTTGGCAGCTGAAGAGGATCTTAATGAAGCGGGGGTGGAATGACCTTCTCGGGACTGTATGTACTGTTGCTAAATATCGTTTAGGATTCAAGGCTTGCCTGTTCACCATAGCCGAGAACCATGGTGGTGATAGAAATTGAGGCCACAGCAGAGACCAGACGACCTTCATGTCATTGCACACCAGGCAGCTCGAGACAAAGGAAAAGCGCGGCAGGAAATATTTGGGGTAGACAACGAACAAGTGGTGTAAACTTAATGACTGCGCCTTTTGAGGACAAGTGCAAGTTTGATCTTCCCACCCAGGTTTCACATTTGAATGTCACCTGACAACGTGCAGAAAATGGTTGCCGGTTCTCGCTTCATCATCCTAGCGGCATGGGATGTACAGGCGAAAAGTGAATGGCGCTGCATGGATGCTCTAGGGAACATGACCCTTATTCGAACTTTGGGCGAACGAAGCTATAATTCATCTCTCTGGGGGTAGTCTAATAATGTGTATACATCGTCTAACTGGGTGGCAAGCTAGGTTCTGTCAACAAGTCAAGTCAAGTAGTATGAAGAGGTAGAGTAGTATGCTTCCTTAGGCCCAGATGGGTTATGGTGGCGGAGACGCTAATGCAAAGGCTTCGACTGACTTGGCGCCGTCTCCGTTGTTGTGGAGAGTGGCCCGAGTCACCTTACCTCTCACCTCACACCTGGGCCCATGGCTCATACATCCTCATCTGATTGCTGGTGCTGGGGAGCTTGACAAGGACGGTCCATTTTCTTTGCTCGGTCCAATGCCAAAGGTGAGCTCCCAGACCATTAAATGACCCCAGGATTCTTCAGTGAGCGCAGAGGTAAATTCCTGACCTCCCCTCTTAATGCAACCACTACCTTGCAGCCAACGATGTACTATACAGTGTTGGAACATGGTATGCAGCACAGTTCACCCATACATGGCGCGGGCGGCAGGAGCTTCCCCGCCCACCACGCATGACCTATCCAATTACGCTTGTCCTGCAGCGCCTCTTCCCCGCTTTCATCGACGCCGGTCTAGTTCAATTGGCCCGTGCCCCCAGTCATCAGCCACCATGGGGGGAAGGTTGCTGGTCACTCGCCAGTCACTGTCACCGCATTGCATGCGATGTGCTCTCTCTTCTCTCATCATAACGATGCGCGGCCGACAATCCATGCATCAGCGCCAGTGAGTGGCTAGCCATCCATGTTGCCGTGAGACCTGCAGCCATGTCAGGCGTGTCTGGTACAGTACGACTACACACGCGCAATGCCCTGGCATACAGTGCTAGTTCGTTGCTTACACTACCTTGCACACCAGCGCCAACACCACACTCACATTCTCACACACACGGGCGCGAAGGTCTTATCAGCAATTCGCCATCTTCCAGTCGCCATCCGCCATTTGCATCTTGTTACGCCCAACAAACATAGCACTTCCGATCACTTCTCCTCACCACCCGGCTCTCCCGTCGTGATCGTTTCTCCTCCCCCTCCATTTTACTCACTACATACATCTCCTTGCTCTTTGGCTGTTCCACACTCGTCCTGTTTGTCACCAATCTCCGCACCCAAAACAAGGCTGGGTGTCGCTATCTCTGCCAAAACTTGACGGAGAGGCTGTTTGTAGGCTTCCGGCCTGTTTTCTTGTTTGCGCAATCCCCTGGCCCTCTCTCCGTCACTCGTGTCTCACGTTTGCCATCTGCGCTGCTTGGCGTCATAGCTCTCGTAGCTTCGTCTCCATATCGCTCAACCCACGTCTGCAATCTTACAATTCGTTTCACCACCAACTGTGCCATCATCATCTCTTGTCCGACCCAGCACAAGGCACAAAACCTTGGTCCCGCACAAATTCGTGCCGATCCCCCGTCTTTCATATTCCCCTTCTCTCCTCCTCAATCTCACAATCTCCCACCTTCCCTCTTTCAAGTGCATCCATTTCTCTCGCATCGACTTGGTGCTTCCTGTGTTGCTTGTCGTTTCCACTGAATCGATGCATGTGCGACAAGAAGCTGTGCTTTGCAATAAAGAAGCTGTGTGCGTTCGAAATTGCCCACCTTTTGCTGTGCCCCAATCTCCTGACTCTCATCCAGTGTCCTGTGGCTGAAGCCAAATACGAACATCGTTTCTAGCAGAACCTCGCGTTTCTTTGAACGCCTATTTTTTGGGTCCTACGATCTCATCGTACATATCATCATTGCGTCCTCCCCCCACTAGCGCGCTCTACAGACGCAGACAACAGACCCAACATCCACGCCACGAATCCCACGCTTCCCGAGCCATCCAACAACCGCCGCTCTCGCTGATATGGCCACCATCGCTTTACCCAGACCTATCCCACCTCACCGTCCCGAATCGACCATCACACCGCCCCTCTCCCTCGAATCTGTCAATTCTTCCTCATCTACGACATGCTCCGTTCCCGTCCCGAATAAGCACATCCCCGTCTGTCCCACCGGACCCGCTCGTGCAGATGAGCCTAACACCCCGCCACCATCGCCCCGGAGCCTGAACCGCGCACAACAGACATCCGTTCTATACCCCACTGATGCCTTCAAGAAGTTAGAGAACGGCTCGCTCTCTATCTTCGAGATAGATGCGCACCGTGTCGCTGAGGCCCTGGATTTCGCTTCTCGTCAACCGTTGCCAGACCCATCTTTCGTGTTTCCGTGGTTGCACGGCCTACATCCCCAGAATCATGTTCAACAGGCTTTTTTTGCTGCGCGACGGCGCGCTTTGAGGAGGACTCCATCATGCATCCGTGGCGTTACTGTTGTCAAAGCTGATGGCGCCCTTACGTGCTCCCGCCTCAAGGGTGCTGTAGCTCCCGATGAAATTTTGCAGTCTGGTGAGGGCCCTGACTTTGTTGAGGCTGACCCACGGGAAGGCTTTTCTGTCCGTAACTTCCAGATCCAGACCGCAAAGGTTGCTCGGACCTCAGACATTATTGTATATGGCCAGGATTTGGCTGAAACACGTATGATTGCCTGGAGAATTGCGACCGCGCAGCATCGATGGCGTGAGAAGCAGAAAGCGCAAATTTCTAGCCTGCCTGAGTACCATACTTTCGTTTGTACCAGCCCGTTCAGCGACTTTGAGGAGAACCACCCAGAAATAGTGGCAATTGATTCCTCAGAATGTCTAACAGAAAATGTTATAGACTTTTTCCATCAAGAAAGGCAGGAAATGTTGTATATGACGGAAGCATCGGAAATTTCTCGCAACGTCTTCTTGGGCCCAACTCCGGGGCCGCAAACTGCTGAAGAGCAGCAATATGATATCCTAATCGAATGCAGTGATATGGGTCGGCTTAACCACCTAGCACTGCAGCTAATCGCTGAGAGTCCAGATGAAACCGGAAAACAGCACATGCTTGACTTTCCATCATCGGGCAGTGTCCTCCCACCTACCTGGTCCCACTCTGAGGCGGATGGTATTCTCGAGACCTGCAAATGGATCTATCACCTTGCTCACGGTTCATATCCTCAAACCGATGACGAAGTGAGAAACATTGACACGGAAGGGGACTCGCCAATGCCGCCCACACCACAGTTGATGTTTGAAGTTCGTCCTCGCAAGATCCTTATCCACTGCCCTGACGGATATACGGAATCTACGATGCTGGGAATTGCATACTTCAGCTATAGTACGGGAAGGCCTGTGCCCAACGCCTGGTTAAATCTTCACACTGAGAAAAAGCGAAACTTCTTCGCATACCCAACTGATGTCGCGTTGTTGTCGGCTATCACCCCCAGGCTCCTTCGTGAATCGCCTGTCTGCACTGGTATGAGTTTAACTGAGATCACAACCTTGACTCAAGATGAGCCTAGTTGGTGGCCTGGCTTAGATGGCTCGTTCCCTAGTCGAATTCTTGACTACATGTATCTCGGAAATCTTGGGCACGCTAATAACCCTGACCTCTTGAGGGCGCTCGGAATCACTCAGATTCTTAGTGTCGGTGAGACAGCCATGTGGCGAGACGGGTACACTGACGAGTGGGGAGAAGACAACGTCTGTGTGGTGGAGGGAGTCCAAGACAATGGCATTGACCCATTGACAGATGAATTTTCTCGTTGTCTCAAGTTTATTGGTAAGTTATGATGACCTGGGGTTTAAACAATCCATCTAACTTCTGCTGTAGATCGAGGACGAAGAAATGGTACTGCAACCTTGGTTCATTGTCGGGTCGGGGTCTCCCGTAGTGCTACGATTTGCATCGCCGAGGTGATGCGGGCTATGAGCATGTCATTTCCACACGCGTATTGTTTTGTCCGAGCTCGAAGACTCAATGTCATTATCCAACCGCACCTGCGGTTCGCATACGAGTTGCTACGGTGGGAAGAGGCCCTCCAGCAGGATGGTGACGAAGATGCGCCCACTAAAAGAGAACTTGAGTGGGGAGAGATTGCACGTGAGATCGCTCTTATGAACAGTCCTTACTCGAGGTAGATCTAGCGCCTTGGAGACTGCGGCATTGTGAGACGATTTATGTGATAGTTTCAAGGGCGGCGCTTTCATTCATAAACCACTATGGTCTGCGCAAAGCTACCGAGAACTCTGTTTACTATTTAGTATACTGTTCAGAATCTCATCTAGGGCACTCATTCCTACAGAATCCGGAGTGTTTCCAGTTCGCGTTGTCCATTGGCTGAACAGGGAAGAGTAGTTGGGAACTCAAGGTTTTATCCATGTGCGCGTTGTCGATCGCTGGGGATTGTGGATATGCAGGCGTTACTCTTTTGGCTTCAGACAGATATTAGTTTGGACATGTTTTGGGGGTACTTGGGTGGATTTGTTTGTGGGCGTTTATTGACAGAAGGATATTACTGATTATTGCGGCTCTGAGGCTGCGACACGTGCTTGGAATGTCGTAGCTGCGCCGAGGACATGATTATGAGTTTATGACAACAATGAAAAGGCTGGTGCTGCTTCGATATCCCATTTCCGCTAAGAGGTTATGATCTCCTGCTCAACGTTGTTGAAATGCCAAAGTTACATATTGACGCAGCGAACAAGAAACGGAGTGACCAAACCCAATGAATTC
Source organism: Calonectria multiphialidica (assembly GCA_020623665.1). Taxonomy (NCBI): domain Eukaryota; kingdom Fungi; phylum Ascomycota; class Sordariomycetes; order Hypocreales; family Nectriaceae; genus Calonectria; species Calonectria multiphialidica. Next base: position 48,540 of record JAHVYC010000105.1, read on the forward strand.
CTCCACATTAACCTAAGGGCTTCCATTTTGCTGTTGCTCAGATACGACATTTTCAGCGAATGACATGGCCTGAAGTGATAACATATGAAAAAAAAAGGGTATTTGGGATGACCGGCTTCCCCTATTCGGAAACCAAGATTGCAGATATAACTCCGTAAAACACGAAACGCCTTTGATGCGACGAATATTCTCAATCCGAAATTTTGTTGAAGCTTTGATAGTAGTCAGTCGTCAAAACTAGGACGGAGAATGTCTAGCTCCCATAAGTCGAAGCGTCGCTCTTGTCGTCACCTTCGAGGACTCTGTTGGCAATCAGCAGACTGGTCTTTAAATTTTTGAATATAGTCACGCTTTTTGTAAACTTACGAAAATTGCTTGACAAGGTAGCCCTCTCCACCATGTTCCATATCGATGTTGTAAACGTAGAAGCCGCCATCACTTGTGACAACCATAACCTGAGGGCTGCTACTGCTCATCGCCACAACACTACGCAACGGGCCTGCGGGTGATTCGCCTGCGCTACGTGATGCGCTAGATGCTGCTGACTTGGGTATTTTGATATAAGCAAAGTCCCTCAGAGGTTCCCACATCTCGGTAACGGACTGTGGCAGGTAGGAACCCATTACTCCGGCAACTCCACGACCCATAATTTGCGACGAGCGCCGTAACATGCTACTGAACGACCCGCTCTGCCTTCGATTAGCTACGCCATTATTTTCGGTTCCGTTCCCTGTGCCAGGCGCATCCTGCGCGTCACTCTTGGGAGAATCAGCTGTGCCGCTACCAGGCGACTCTGTGTCATCGTGACTTCGAGTTCGCGACCACCGATCTTGTCGCGGAGAAGAAGGCGACTCGATTGGCGCACCTGCAGGTGTGGTGTTGCCTGGAGGAGCTCCAAGGCGGAAGATGTGGACCGTGTCAGATGTGGAAGAGACGCACAAAAGTGTGGAACTAAGGTTAAAAGACATGCTATAGATAGTGGATGGGTATGTTCCACGTCGGAACTGGTATAACTTTTGGCCCCTAGGTACGTTGAAAACACGAATGATAGTTCCCGTTTCACTCGCTGTAGCAAGTAATGTCCCTTCATTGTTGAGACAGATGCAGCAGAGCGGCGATCGGTGGGCTTCGATGACATTCACGGCTTTCAATGTCAATGTGTCAAAAACCAAGACTTCGCCAGAAGTTGGGGGAACAAAGGTTGATTGTGGTGGGGCATGGGCGGGTCGCCGAGAATCTGCCTCTTCACGAGGCTTCGGGAGTGGGTATGCGATGTAACAATTCTCGGAAGAAGGAGATAGGGCGCATATGGCTGAGGGGTTTGGGGATGTGGCGATAGTGTGGAGGAGGCTCATGTTGCTAATGTCGTAGAGGTAGATTTCTTCCTCGAGGACTACAGCTAGACGCTTGCGGTTCAGTCGGACGGCTAAGACGGCAGAGGGGAAGGTTAATTCGCAGATAATGGAAGCTCTCTAAATATATTTTTAGCATGCTGAGCGGGGATATGATCAAGTTTTCGCGGACCTTGGTGTTTTGGATAATAAGATGGCGAGGAGAGAGGATAAGAGCAACTAGGGAGGTCGAGAAGAGCATCTCAATAATAGCGATGTTGCCGTCATCGCTGCTAAATATTCGAGAGAAAGGGTCGGTATGATAAATCCTGAAACCTTTGGAGGTGCCTACGGAGGAAGAAGGACGAGGGTTAGTAAGGGCGAATGCGATGCGATGACTTCTTGAGACATACCAACAGCGAGGCAACTATGGTCCTGGTTGAAGGTGATAAAATTGAGCGCAGGGTTGGCCATGGTCCTCAAACTGGCCGTTTAGGGTTGGGGTTGCGCAAGTGAGTTGGAATATAGGCTGGTTATTGAGGAACGTTGATTTCCGGCGAGGTTGTTTAGGGGTGGATGCGAAATGGAGGAAGCTGTGCTTGGCGAGGCGACAGCAATCAGATCGATTCAATTCAGGTTGGGGTGGATGAAGCCAGGTGGCGATCTCGAACGTATTGTATGCGTCAATAAAGAGGGAAACGTCAGGCAAGAGATAGCATGCGCTCGGGGTCGTTCGTTTTGGCGAAGATGGTTGGCGGAGCTAGGCAGCTGTCACGAGGTTGGGGAGCACGAGGGCAACGTCGAGTTGCCTGTCAGCGCGAATGGTGGAGCGTGGCGCGCAGTTCGGCGATGGTGCAAGGCGCGTCGGGGGATTGTTGACTAGCACGAAGAGGGGTCGAGGATTAGGGATGGCGAGCTTCGCGGGCAGTTCGTCGACGAGATCGTCCTGGTGATGTGAGAGAGGATGGGAAGTGGCTCGGCGGTGGACGGGAGCAACCAGCAAGGTGAAAGACGATGACGGAGCTCGGAGAAAGCTGGTGGGGGTCTTAAGTGGAGGCGGAGGTGGAGGAGGGGGGAGGAAGTTGGCCCGCTGGCACTGCAAGCAGTACTTGCCCCTGCTCGCAATTAGTCGTGTCTTGGAATGTACCGTCTTGAGTGGGCTTTGGGCCCTCTCTAGCCTCAGACCATGATTTGGGTGAGGCACATGTAAAAAACTGCCTTTCCTCACACACGGCATTTCAAGATCCACTTGAGCGACAATTTGAATATTGGCTATCGAGGGAGCTCTTGCTCGCCCTGCCACCACAACCGACATCCGACACGTAATTTGTTGTTTGCGATGGCGTCAACTCCAAAGAAGGCCCCGCCCGTGCGGCAGTCCAAGTCGCAGGCTCTTGACGACCTGATCATGGGCGTAAGTCAATCCGTCTGAACTTTTTTTTTTCTCAGCCCCGTCGCGTGTCGCATTTTTCTCCCGCGGTGCTTATATTGCAATGTGTATGGGCACACCACTGAGATGGACAAATGTATAGACAAATAGTAGTAGCATCGTCTCCAAACGGAGTGTGGAAAGGCTTTACTACCCTAATGAGGCCCATTTCTTCCGTTACTTTGTCAACAAATTTCAGAGGCGAGCCCCGCTCATCAATCGTGGATATTGGTTAAGGCTGAGAGCTATCGATACTGTGGTCCATCAATTTCTCAAGTCGTCCTCGCTCGGCCAGAAGAAAGTTGTCATCAACCTGGGCTGTGGGAGGTGAGTATCGTTTTCATGACGTTGACCAAAATATTTGACTGATAGCGTGCCGAAGCGATGTTCTTCCATGGCAGTGCCATACTCGGTACAAGAGCGATTGCGAGAATACAGTTTTTATTGACATAGACTATCCTGATCTGATGCGAAAAAAGCGTTCCATTGTCCTGGGAACGCCTCAGCTTCGAGAACTACTCGAGCCTAACCCTATCATAAGCGAGAACGACACGGACCAAATTCTTCTTCAAAGTGAAAAGTATTGTCAACTTGGCTGTGACTTGAGGAAGCTTGATGCTCTTCGCCAATGCCTCGAAACTTTTCTTCCTCTATCCGAGTGTGCCGTCTTGTTTGTTGCTGAGGTTTCTGTTACTTACATGGACACCGAGTCAGCCGACGCTCTCATCCAATGGGCCAGCTCGATAGGCCACGGTTTGTCTTATCAGACTTGCTGCATAGTGTATTACTGAGAGATACTAACGCTGAACAGCGGAGTTTTGTCTCCTCGAACAGATTTTGCCCAACGGGGCCGACCACCCGTTTGCAAGAACCATGTTAAATCATTTCAACAAGCTGAACACTCCACTTAAATCAGTACATCAATACCCTACCTTGGAAAGCCAGCGCCTGCGATTCCATCACAGAGGATGGGGTCAGACCAACATTTGGGATCTTTGGGAAGCTTGGAATTCCGAACGTTTCCTAAGCACTTCCGAGAGAATTACTCTTGATGACGTGGAGCCATTTGATGAGTGGGAAGAGTTCATTTTGTTTGCCCGTCATTATTTTGTCATACACGCCAAGGCAACCCCAAGCTCAACCGACGACCTAGGGAATAAGACAGAAGTGACGATTTCTCGGCAGATTCTTGAATTGAGTATTTCATGCCAGGAGTCTACAACCCCCAAACGTCGATTCGGTTCCTCAATGGTAGCTCTGAACCCTGAGGGGCAGCACTACGTTATGCACGCGTTTGGAATGGGATCAAATGGTAGAATCCCATCCTGTGATGTTTTTACTCTAGAGGGAGCGTCAACCTCATTGGATTTGTCCCCTGTCGGCCCCCCTGCAAGAATGTGTCATACAGCCACTGACCTTGGACCCTACGGTGTGCTTCTTGTCGGTGGTCGTGCCTCGCCAACTAGCGTGTTTTCGGATTGTTGGATATTTAAAAAGGACTCAAAATCCTGGGAGAAAACATGTGACCTGCCGTCACCCCTATTTCGGCACACGGCCGTTCGATTGAGAGGCTCAAGCCTTGTGCTTATATTTGGAGGCAAGACGGGGCCTTCAAAAATCTCCTCAGACGTCTTTCTATATCATCCCGTCAAGGGCTGGATGCAATGTACTGTAGCAGGCTACTCGCTAGCCCCTTCATTCGGATCCGTTGCATTTTCCTGCTTGGAAGAATCGCAAAATACACCAAAAGTATTTAACGGGTTGTTATCTGGAGGCATTACCCAGGAAGGGAAAATCAACTCCGAAGCTTATAGATGGAGGCTTGATATTACTGGGTCCTTGGTACGTTTGTCACCTTGACACGACTTGAAATCGCGCTCGGACGAGTTTTATATATATGTGCGCTTAAAGATAGCATCACTGACATTAAACTTACAGCCCTCGATACATTTCGAGTTAATACAGGACCTGGAGGTGCTAGGAGATTCCCTGGCGGTATTTGGTGCCCAAACTGCCGAACTTGGTCTTTACACTGCCGTCTGCGGTGGTGTAGGACAACACGCATCTTCCCAGGGCCAGGATGTAGCCCTGGTAAAGACGACAGGCGAACTACGAGTCACCCTGTCGAAGCCATCTGAGATTTCCTCCAGTAAATGGCCTCTCATGATCGGATCCTCGGCCGTCGCTTTCAGAGATAAAATACTTCTCTTAGGTGGAGGTGCCACGTGCTTTTCCATGGGTACATTCTGGGAAACCGGCACCTATATGGTTGATGTGTTGAGTTTTGCAAGCCACTCATCAGCTATAGGGTTGCTGGCTACGAAATGCACAGAGATCCGCTACCTGGATTCGCCTAAGGTCACGCACGCAGCTGCTGAAGAGACTGAACGAATTAAAACAGTGGCCAAAACCAGTCCGGAGACCGTTCCGCGACTAAAACTGACCTCGGACGAGGCATTCCAAGAGATTTTGCGAAAAAGAAAGCCGGCTGTCATTGAAGGTCTTGATCTGGGTGGATGTATTGAGAATTGGACCCCAGAACACATGGCCCAACTCGTAGGAGAAAGCAAGGAGGTGAGTTTCGTCTACCAGTTTCCCTAAGGGCTTTCGAGGGTAACAGAATGAAGGTGATTGTGCATGAATGCCAGATGGATACCGAGAAGATGGACTTCAACTCAAAGAATTTCCGATACGTGACTGAAAATTTTGGAGTGTTCATGGAAAAAGCTAAGCGGGGTGAGAGGCTATATTTACGCTCGCTCTCGGGACAGAAGCCGTCGGAATCTCCAGCCAATATCAATGATGACTTTCCATCACTCGCAACTACCTGCTGTCTCCCACAGGAACTCAATTATGTCGCGGAGAATCTGTTCAGCTCGGTACTGAGAATTTCGGGGCGGGTAAATATGTGGCTACATTATGATGTGGGTTGAATCTACTCCTGACTGGCCGATCGTGTATCCGGGCTGACATGTGTGTGTGCCGTGTTCTAGGTCATGGCAAATGTCTACACACAAATTCGAGGCTCGAAGCGCATGGTGTTATTTCCACCCACAGATGTTGGCCAACTAGCGTTTGCCCCCGGTGCGTCGAGTTCGAGCCTAGACGTCTTTTCTGCATTAGAGAAGCAGGGACTTGCAGGGACTCATCCCTACGTAGTCGAACTCCGGGAGGGAGACGCTCTGTTCTTGCCTGCAATGTGGTTCCATACAGCTACGCCCACGGCAGACCTCAGTGTCGCAGTCAACTATTTCTTCCGTGATTTGGAGAATGGGTACTCGCCAGGACGCGACGTGTACGGGAATAGAGATCTTGCGGCGTATGAGAAGGGGAGACAGGAAGTAGCACGGATTGCCAAGGGTTTTGATCGGTTGCCCCCTGAGATACGCCGGTTTTACCTGGCGCGACTCGCGGATGAGCTATTATACGAGCAGGTGCAATAGACAACAGGCCTACGCGGGTGTGGTGGCCATGACGCGATAAGCGGTTAGGTCTACGGGATTACCGGGCGGTGCGCCCTGGATCCCCGACTCTGGACCAAGGTGGCGGGGGCTGTCAGGTTAAGGCATCCGGTTTGGGTTGGCTTTGTATTGGGGTTTTTAATTGAAAATATTGTTTGCCTGGAGGTGATGGACATGCAAACAGTCAAGAGGTTACGAATCTATCGATGACATTGTTGGCATAGCAAGATGTGGAGGCCTACAGACATAGAGAAGGAAGCAAAATGGCGATAGCAAGTAAAGATGATTGACCAATCAACCAGCTTGCCCAGAAAAGTTTAACACACAGCATGGCGAGCCGTGCTTGCTGGAGAGAAAACACTAACAAGTACAAGAACAGGAACAAGTGACAAGAAAATTTAGATTCTAGATGGACAAAAGCGGAGGCGGGTAAAACACCCGAGCGGAGAACAGAACCGGTAGTGCGCGGGTAGTGTGCAGGGGCTCGGACGTTGCACAGACTGGACTAGAATGGGCTGGGCTTTGGCGGACTTAGTCGTGGCCGTAGCAAGCCTACGAGGGGGGAAAAAGGCGGATATTATGATTTCTGAGAGGGGGCAAAGCCACCAACAACTATGCCAAGGTCTTGTTCGGAAACGACAAGGTCAGGTCACGGGGGCTTGGGTTAGTGATGAATTGGCCCTATATCAAGCCCAACCTCGCACTTGTGGTTATTGGGGGCTAGTAGAGGAGGCATGAGGCGAAAAAAATAAGGGTGAGGCCGGAAAACAGTAGTAAGAGGAAGGGAATAGGAGTGATGTAGGAAAGAAGAAAGAAAAAGGCCAGCTGGATGGATGGGTAACAAGTTGGAATCAATATGCCAGATAAGGGCGGTTGGCCCTCCATGTTCCTCCCTTCTTTCCCCACTATAGAATCCCTTCCGGAACTCGTGGGGATGTATATCATGGATGTGACTAATTGCAGCTGAACTAAGTTCATGCACATGTGATATCAATTGTGATGGATAAGGCAAGAGGAAGAAAAAAAAAGCAAATGCATGCGGTAATATTGGGCGCCAGGGGACGGAGTGACGCGAGCGCATGAGTTCTCAATTACGCTATACCAATTTTATATCCGTTATTCCCTCATGTTTTCTTTTGCTGGGTGGGTTTGTGCTCCTAATCCGGCAAGATGGCAGAGGGTAGACGAAGAGTAAGTTGAAAAAAAAAAAACGAAAAGAAAAGCAAGGTGATGAGAGAGAGAGACATAGAATAACGTTTTGTTCATGCGTGAGAAGCTGAAAGCAGAAAAGCAAACAAGGCGGAGGTGGCAGGGAAACAAAGAAATGATTTGATGTGTGTTTACTTTTTTTTTTTCCCTCTTCTTTTCTTACTCTTCCCTGTTTGTTCCCACCCATTGCGTTAAACCCTTGGTTGTAATAGTTTTAGTGCAAGGGTGTGGTGCGGTGGGTGGACTTGACAGCTGGGAGGAAGGGGCCTGCCGATCGCCGATTCTTGCTCACATCGCCGGGCCGCTAACGATCTAATCCCTCGAGGCCAGACCAGGGGCCGTCAATTCAGCGGATGGGCGGGGAGACGGCAAGTTGCGTAAGAATGGGCGGCCGACGTTTCACCGTGCCCGCCATGGCTGCAGCCAGGATACCGACAGTAAAAACGGCCAGAATGACGGTCAAAAAGCTTGGGACGGATTGCCACTGCTAGAGGGTTAATCTTGATTTTTATTAATTAGCCCGTTATCTGTTTTATTTTTATTGCAGTTATTTGGCTGCCTGTCGACTCTGTCATGACACCTTCGTAGTGGAACTTGGGCATAGCTACTTGTCCGTCGCATCTGTCAAGATGAAGGAATCCACATCGGAGACGAATGAATAAGACAAGCGTGCGGCCTGGACTTCCATATCTCAACCAAGCCCCCGCTGACCGAGTCGGGACCCAAAACATACACAAAAAAAAAAAGTATACTGAAAAAGAAGTGAGGAGGAACAACTCCGAAAGGGAGAAAGGGAGAAAGAGAGCAAGAGAAAGAATCGGGGGAAAATGAGAGGGTGCTTTTCTGAAATGAGTAAAGTGACATATCCACTCTGCGATCGGATCGATAGATCCATCGCTAGCCCCGGGTTGCATCGACTTCAGTGCATCCTACCTCATGCCCTTGTAAACGGGATGTCTAGCTACCACGAATATTGCTGTGTGCTTGTGTGTGGAGTAGCAGTAGCAGCTCAAAGGGGGGAGACTGTTTATGCTCGTAGTTTTGACACGTCCCACCGCGACCTGAGGGCGTCAATTGATGCGGCTAGCCAGCTAATTCAACTGACAGTACATGCATGCTTGGTTGCTGCCCGGCCGTCACACGATGGAGCAGGAGACAAGAAAGGCCAAGGGAATGAAATGAAATACGAGGCGTCCAACAGGCCCTGGTCAATAAATGACGACTGCAGCAGTCGCAGGGGCCAGGCCACGACAGGCACAAAAATCCCAAGCTAGCCATGCCGTCAGGATTTCCCAGGGTTTCAGGACCAGCAAGCGGGACTGCTGGCGGCCAAGCCATGTGTGCCTCTTTTGCCTCTAAAACGCTTTCCATTCGGGCAGCGTTTATGGCGCACTGACAAGCGGGCTGAGATGGCTTCCCGCGACCCCCCGTGGAAGCCATGTTTGCAAGCCCTATATGCTCTCGTTAGCCACCCAGCAATCTCCCGCCCCTGTTGTCCATGTGCGGCAACATTGGTTTTGCCCCGTGGCGGCACCCGCCGCCGCCATCATGTTTCCTGGGCTGAATTTCGCGCGAACCGCCAAATCCCGAAGTCTCGATGTTTTGGACTGGAGGGGAGGAGGGGAGGGAGGTTGACTGGACGTGGGAGCGCCGCACTGAGCCGCTGCTAATCCCCTGGCAAATCCCCTGCACGGGCTGGCTGTGCTGCTGCATGGGCCCTGTCCATTCCAGACCCGAGCGCCCCGAGATCGTAGATGGCTGTGGGCCATTTAGATCTCCCGGGGGGCTCTCTGATCGCCGCCGCACCCATCCATTAATAACGGCAACAATTTCGTTCGTAGTGTTGTTCTTGAGTAAGCCCGATCCCTATCCCCCTTCATGGGCACTTTTGCCACCTCTTAACACAGTAAACAGATGGCCCGCAGGGCAGAAGCTCAACACTACCGAATCAATCTCAAACGGCGTCCGCGCTTGGTGGCTTTTGCACCTCGATCTAGTGGCCATTGCTTCCTTAGCGCACCATCTTGCTTCCCGACTCCCCCGTCAAGCCACTTCCAGGGTATTCCAGTTCCCTCCGACTGCACTCAGCACTAGTCTGGTCGGTCGGCCCTCCGACACCATGCCCCCGCGAGCTAGCCTCTGTTCCCAACGAGATGTAACCCCCCGGCGAACTTGATGCGCCGTCCAGGTCCAAAGAGCACCAACCGCGAGCGCGCGCGACGAAGAGCTTTGTCCGGGCCATGGCGCCTGCTCCGTCCCTGCCACTAGGCAAAACTGCTGGGCCATTCCCTGGCCCAACGTTGCGGCTAGCATCTCCGCCCCATGTCACACTTCTGTCTGGAGCCTCGACCAGTGCAAGGGTCCATCGGCGCCTCTCAGCTGGACCCGTCCTAGTTCAAGGGTCATCGAAAAAACTCCACAAGAAGCAAGGCTCTGTCTGTAGCTGCAAGTAGTATTAGTACTCAATGGATCCTGCTTTCCTACGGCTCTACTTTGTTATGCTCCGTCGTGTCCGGCCAAACACGAATTCCACTTCTTATTTAGAGGGCATCATCGTTGGGAATCGCTGGCCGACAACGGGCCCTCCTTCACAATGAATTCTTCCCAGGATCTCTTCGACAAATACCACGACAAAATTGTTCCCCAGAGTTACAATATTGGTTTTGTCGCTCTCAGCTATGTTGTCAGCTTTATTGGCTCGGCTTCGACTCTCGAGCTGATGAACCGTCGCACCGGCTTTCGAGGTCTATTCAACCAGTATGCTTCCACTTGCATCTATATGGCTTTTTTTTCCTGTTCTCGTCCAATATATGGATGGTACTAACACTATCCAGTGCTCTTCTCGTTGGATCAGCCGTTACTATGGGTGGTATTGCCATTTGGTGCATGGTGCGTAACACACAGTCTGCCCGTTTCATGGATCTAAGCTCACCACTTTGACAGCACTTTATTGGCAACCGGGCTATCGACATAGCAGACGGACAACCCGATTTACAGGTCGCATACTCGAGCGGATTTACTGCCATCTCATTCTTTATCCCAATTCTCGTTCTTCTTGCCGCCTTCGTCGCTGTTGGGTCCCACGATAATGTCTCTTGGTTGCGGGTCTGTATTGGCGGGTTTCTCTGCGGCACTGCTGTTTGTGGCATGCACTACATGGGAAACGCCTCCATCGCCAACTACGTCTGCGTTTATCGCCTTCCATTCGTCATAGCTGCAGCCATCATCGCTGTTGTTGCTAGCATTGTTGCACTCGCTATTTTCTTTGTATATCGGGCCCTCTGGTCTTCTTCTTGGTGGAAGCGAGGGATTTCGGCTATTATCCTGGCCGGTGCTGTGACGGGTATGCACTATTGCGCCGCTGTCGGAACTCAATTCCGTCTCATCCAATACAGACCCAAGAGCGCTGAGCCTTCACGAAGCGCCACTGTTATCGTGGTCATCTGCCTGGTAGGCCGCAGCTCGACCTGGACCACTTTGTCGTATATATTTGCTGATTCGTCAATAGTCTGTCGGTGCTTGCATCATTCTTGCTGGTTCCGCTATCCTTCGCGCCAGAAGCATGAGGAGAACTGCTCTTCGTGCGCAGCAGATCACACTAGCAGCTGCCGTCTTTGATAAGAATGGAAGAATTTTGGTTAACAATGATGGCCTGGTCCCTTCTGCTGTCGTCACTGATTCCTTTCTGGAAAAGGTAAGAAGCCTGAATTAGTTCGTGAGCTGTTCGTGTCTAACTCGAGCAGCACTCAAAAGAGGGTTTCAGTATCGCTCATCCCATGTTTCATTGGATGTTTCACGCCTCTCGAAATTGGAGAAGCATTTCCAACCTCTTTGGTGGAATGGGGCAGCATTTGGCTATGCTGCCACGTCATGGCCGTGACAAGGACGGAAGGCTCGATATCCGACTCATCGACGAGCATGGAGAAATGCTTGAAGATTACGAAATAATTTTTCGCGAACTTTTTTGTATGGCGGCTTCTAATTTAGCCGATCGACTCAGGGACCACGTTACAAGCGTAGGCGTGCTTTGGGACGAGATTCTGCCAACAGGAGCTGCTGGAAAAAAAAACCGCGGGCAACTGCAGAAGAACTCGTCAAGAAAGAACAGCACTGACCACGGCTCACTTACCGATAGTGGATTTGGGTCCGATTTGGCGGAAAAGGGCATGAATGTATGGGAGCAAGAGTACTCCCGTGGTTCACTCATGTTCTTGGTTCGCCGAGTCGAGTCGGATCGAGATGCCGAACGATACGTATCCGCTGGCTATCGATTTGCTGAAACACAGCAGGTTTGTAACATTATCCGATCAAACATGCAGATCAAAAGCCCTGGGTTCGAGCAAAAGCTTCGCGACATGGCAACCTACACAACACAACAGCAGAGAACTCTCCCTGGTGTGCACCTTGGCTTCTTCGCTATCCGAGCCCGTCCCAACACTCTTGGGTTTGAGGTTCTGGTGCGAAGAGGGGCGAGGAACATGCTGCCATCCCTGGCACTTCCGCTGAATACTCTAAAGGATTGGCAGATTGGTTTTTTGAAGCAGTTCGAGAACAAGTCAGTGGCTGAGCTCCTTCGAGCCCTAGAATCGGGAGACTACACGCCGCAAACTCCAAACCAAGCCAAGTATGCCAGTCAATTGGTGGATACCATCAAAGGCCTCCGCGAGTGGACTCTGGAGCCATTGTTCGATGATGCCACTCTCACTTCGACAGTTGTCCAGGTGCCATCCATCAGCGATGAGAGCTCTAGCCAATCAACCATGATCACAATGCGACTGGTCATTCCTATTCACGCAGTCATCACTAGCCCAAGATGCGAGTTTGTTCCCCTTAGCTTTTTCAGGATGCACCAAGTCCCCGCTACATTTCGTCATGAGTTTGCGCGAGGCGTTCACCAAGAATTCGGACCCATCATTAAGAAATTTGAGGGCAAGGCTCAGGAGGCTCAGGCTATTGCGACAGGCCAGCAATCTTCGTGGTGGCCGGGCAGCCGTCGGAACCAATCGGTTTCCAGCAACCTTGTCTCTTCCCACACAGTTGAAGGTCGCCGGCGAGGCTCATCCCCTGACTCGGCGCGAACCGGTTCAACTGTGGATCTTTGCCCAAGCAATCCGGCGGTTCGGACTCGCTCAATGGATTCGAGCGCGGATTCATCATACCCTCCTATGGATTCGCTACCGACCCCGTCGTATGGAGCTGGTGGCATTCTAGTGTTCCAGGAGATTCAAATCGATGTCGAAGATGGCAAGAAAGGCACCGGGGCACACCTGGAGAACAGAACAAGTCAAGGTTCGGCCGTTACTGAGTTGGTTACGAGCAAAATGGGCATGGGGGCGGGAATTGAGCTGCAAAACGTCAGCCAACTGGCGACCAATGTCCAAGTTGGACACCGAGGGTCGAGCTTGAAACGAGGGCGCCGTGGGGATGTGAGCCAAGTATCGACATTTGTTGATGTGTTGATAGCCGAATGTGTTGAGGGCCGTTAGAGCACCGACAGTCGATGCGCCGGCGCAGAGTGGGAGAATTTCTTTTGTCATGTACATATTACTTATTCGGGAAGTTGGATCGGCCACCTTGCACATAGGACAAGGAAGGCATTGGCACATGTCACGATAGGATGGAGTTATGTGAGGAAGTTGAGACAGGTGGATGACAAGCTGTACGATTTCCAGGTTTGATATCTTGCATCACGTACCTGGAGGAGAAGGAAGAGGCAGAAACCGAGATTTAGATACCCAGCATGGACATGATGCACTCTGATGCACCATGGTGCACAATAGGATAATGATTAATTAAGCCATGCTCCTTGCGGGAATGATCAGGAAGGTGACCAAGCAGCCGGGACCGAGTGAAATGTTTCGTGGTATGATTGGGAGGTTGAACGGGAGCAGCTGGGGGATGAGGTGAGAATAGGTAAAGTGGTGGTGGCTGAAGACGGGACAAAGTTGAGGGTTTGGGGGAGGGGGAGGGGAATGTTTGGGGGTTTGGTAAACAATGCGTGTGTTGTGTCATTGAGCATACATGCAAATTGCGATAGCAAGCTGCAAATATAGTGTAGGTAAGCTTCGGAGCAATATTTAATTGGTGGAAAATGTACAAGTTTTGGTAATAGGAAACAATAGATGTGAAGGAATCATGATCCCCCAAACCTGCGATTTGTTGAGGGATGGCCAATGCGGATGAATTTCTATGCCACTCAAGGCCTCACCCTCCACCTTCTTATTCCATTTTTTCTTTAATAAAAAAGATGTGATGAAGGAGAAGAATGAAATCATATAGGCTGGATAATATAAGTCTATTCATCCAACGCAAACTTCCATTACTTCCCAACTTCATCTGGTGACCATGTTTGTTCAGGTATTCAAACAAACGGGAGACCATCCCATCCGTTTCTCTAAATTGGCACCCCCAAAGGATGGTACACGCATCATTGATTGGCTGGAGCCCGTCGTGAACCCCCAACTTTTCCCCGAGCGGCTTCATCGCCCCGTGTTTGATCGGCCATCTCCTTCAGCATCTAGACGGCAAATATGGGCCCCCTTGGATGCGCCGGCACCGTCACCTGCCGCATCCCCCGGGTTTTCCAACCCATCGCATCCCCAATCCTACGCTCCGGGCCAATCGCAGTTTCGAATTGGGGCGGAGGATCAATCGGCCATGCTCCCCCGCAGTTGAATCCAAGTGTAACCATCAATCAATCAGTCAATCAATCGCCCGTACCGTGCCATGCCTGGGGCCACAGGCCTGGTGGGTGAACCCAGTCCCGCACAAATCCCCGGACCGGGCCCGCCAATACCCACCCCTTTCGTCATGGCGAGGCATGTGCCAGAGCCGGGAAGCTCGTGGGAGTTGACACATCCAGCTCCCAGAAGATATTTCCTGTGTCATTGTGCCGTTTCCCTCCCTCCCTCCCTTCCTCCCTCCCTTCCTCCCTCCCTTGATTTTATCCTCTCCCGCCTCCCCAAAAGGCTTCGTTCTCCTCGCTCTCTTTTCGTCGTCTAATACGCTGCATTCCTTCGTCCCCTCTATATTACTTGGAGGAGCTCTCTTGAACGCATGCCTCTGCGCCTTTGCATCAACCCTGCGTAATCCCCACGGCTCTGTAATTATTACCTGCCAAGAACTGTCCTAGCTCCCCGCGCGGGCGCGAGTCGACTTGACGTCAGCCGCAGCTCCTGCGCCAGCCTCGAGTCTGACCCCCTCCAACTCGACTTCCTCTGCATTTTTGGGGTCCTAGCTCCGACTCTGGCCCAAGATGTCGCCTTTCGCAGGTGCTCGACCCGGTCTTCGTCGGTTTCTACTTCCCGGTGCCGTTGCGACCACTGGCGCAGTTCTTTTATACAGCTACCGTCCACGAGATATCCCAGGCCTGTATTCGCCCGCTGTTCCTCCCCCAACCTTTGGCGCCGACGGTACCTTCAAGCTGCCCCGTTTCCCTCGTGTGAAGCATCGTGACGAGCAATTGGCCGACCTGCGAAAGAGTTCACAATCCGATTCTGCCGAATATGACATGCTTATCATAGGAGGCGGTGCCACGGGCGCTGGTGTTGCGTTGGATGCTGCCACTCGTGGCCTCCGGGTCGCTGTCATTGAACGCGATGACTTTAGCAGCGGTACAAGCAGCAAGAGCACAAAACTTGTACATGGAGGCGTGCGCTACCTTGAAAAGGCCGTCTGGAATCTTGACTACAGTCAGTATGAGCTAGTCAAGGAAGCTCTGAAGGAGCGCAAGTACTTTCTGCAGACTGCTCCCCACTTGAGTTCCTGGCTCCCTATAATGCTCCCCCTCGACAAGTGGTGGAAAGCACCATACTATTGGGCTGGCACCAAATTCTACGATTTTCTCGCCGGGAGCGAGGGTATCGAGAGTTCCTACTTCCTGACTCGCAGCAAGGCGCTCGAGGCCTTTCCGATGCTGAAGCAGACCGACCTTGTCGGTGCCCTTGTTTACTACGACGGAGCGCACAATGACTCACGTATGAACGTTTCCATTGCCATGACGGCCGCCCTGTATGGCGCGACCGTGACCAACCACACCGAAGTCACGGGTCTTATCAAGGATGCAAACGGCAGGCTCTGTGGTGCCAAAGTCAAGGACCTGATTGCCACCAAGGATGGCCGTCCTTCTGAGGAAATCACCGTGAAGGCAAAAAGCATTATTAACTGCACCGGCCCATTTACCGATTCAATCCGAAAAATGGATGATGAAGAGTGTAGAGATATCGTGGCACCTTCTTCTGGAGTCCATGTTATTCTTCCCGGTTATTTCAGCCCCGGTAAGATGGGTCTGATCGACCCTTCAACCTCGGATGGCCGTGTAATCTTCTTCCTTCCCTGGCAGGGAAACACCATTGCTGGCACCACCGACTCGCCCTCTGGCATTTCGCCCAATCCGCTGCCTGATGAGAAGTCTATCGAGTGGATTCTAAGTGAAGTCGGCCATTACCTATCTCCCGAGATCAATGTCAGAAGAGGTGACGTCCTGGCTGCTTGGTCGGGTATTCGCCCACTTGTAAAAGACCCCAAAGCTAAGAACACCGAGTCGTTGGTTCGGAATCATTTGGTTGACATCTCATCTTCCGGCCTCCTCACATGCGCTGGCGGAAAATGGACAACATATCGCCAGATGGCTGAAGAGTGTGTTGATGCCGCCATCAACGAGTTCGATCTCAGTCCCCAGGCCGTGACCAATGCGCCTCGAGTGAGCGGTACTGAAATGGTTGATGACGGTGCCATTCTCGATGGCACATGCCAAACCCACAAGGTCCGTCTTATTGGCGCCCATGGTTTCAGCAACACACTGTTTATCCCTCTGATTCAACATTTTGGTGTCGAAACTGAAGTTGCTAAACACCTGACCGAATCCTACGGTGACCGTGCCTGGACTGTTGCTGCTCTGTGTAAGCTGACCGACAAGCGATTCCCTGCTCGCGGAGAACGAATTTCTCAGCTATATCCCTTTGTCGACGGCGAGATCCGTTACGCTGTCCGGCATGAGTACGCCCAGACTGCCGTTGATGTCTTGGCCCGCCGCACTAGGCTGGCTTTTCTCAACGCTCAGGCTGCCCTCGAAGCCCTTCCTAAAGTCATCGACATCATGTCCGAGGAGCTAAAGTGGGACCGCCGACGACAAGACCTGGAGTGGAAAGAGAGTACGTTTCCCCCAACATCACTGCCTAAAGGTAATGACACCCCTGCATTTGCTAACACCTCACCTCCTCCGAATAGCTGTTGCCTACTTGGAATCTATGGGCCTGCCCCAGCCCATGCTCTCAGCAACGCGCAAGCAGGTCGAGCAAGGTAAGATTGACTTTGCCAGTTCGCTTGAGTGGAAGATGTATTCTCGACATGACAAGCCTGAAGAGGAATAAGCTGGCTCTCATCCCCTAACTTAGTTGCCTAATCTTCGGGGCAAGCCAAACACACCGAGGGAAGAACAAGAAACAAACCCACAAAGATCACACATATTCCTAGTCACAGAATCCATCACGAATACATGGCTGTAGTGTGGTGATCGCCGCCCAGCTTAAGGGATATTGTATTCATTGGTGCTAGAGGGGGAGGGGGTTGGCTGAGCTGACACAAGCATGGAGTTTGCACGGCATGATCCTTTGTTTTCGGCCCAAGAGATAGTAACCGGGGGAAGCATGTGACAGTAACTTTTGCTTCGTGCTGTTCCTGTTTCGTCTTGGTGTCAACCGTGGTGACACGCCCAAGACACATCGTGGCATGCGGAGGAGAGAATTACTGCGTGGACTACATTCACAATGCAAATCGGAAGAGGAAAGGTTAGAACTCGATGTAGGAACCATAATCCTTGAATTTAGACATTACTCCTAGCGTCCTGGCTCTCCCTAGAGGCCAGGGCGTGGTCTGATTTTCGACTCTAGGCATTGGTCCTCTGTATTTTCCTTTTCCATTCATATAAAATATTCCATAATCGTCATAAAGACTGAGCTTCTGGATATCCTCTCCAGTCCCACCCAGTCATCCGTCCCATTCGGGAAATATGCAACGTTGTCATCAAATGCCCCTTAAAAAAAGTCGTCTGGTGCGCACACACAGAACCAATCTTCTTGAGAAGATCAATGCATAGTACTGGAAAATCAAAACCAAATGTCTTCCAAGAAAAAACAACCCCTCAAACGCCGCGCCTGCTGCACCTTGCCATGCAATCTATGAACCATGTATGTAGTAATCCATGTCGTCAATGTTCAATGCCCTCGCCAAGAAAAAATGAGAATGCATCGGTATGTAAAGAATGAGCGCCTTTATAGTTAATTAAAGGCGAGCTGGGCTATGTCCTAGGCACAACCTGCGCTAGGATGAGCTGATCATCGGGACGGACGAAACGTCTTGAATCATGATGATCCAGCTTTGAAGACACGCTGGAGCAGATTAGCTCGAGTTCCGTTGGCCCGTCGATAGGTCAGGGGGAAGGAGTCAAAGTCATGGCCCTGAGTTCTGCGTTCAAGTTCGGCCTCCCATCCCCAGATATCATCGTGCGAAGTAGCACGGCAGAATGCATCCGGCCCTTGAGTTGTGGCCGTGGGAACGTTCCTGTAGGCTTGGGATGTAGTTGGCAGGTAGCCTGACAAGTCGCTCAGTGGCCGTGTTCCAGTCCGTAATTCATAAGCCGCTGCAGCGGCTCGCAGATCAAGGTTGTGCGTTATAGGGGCTGGTTCATGATGAGATGTAATAATAGATTTAGCGTCTTCCTGCGAGGCAGTTGAAAACGAGCTGCGGGCCGGACTGCTAACCGTTTGCGGCTCAGAAGACTTTTCCGGAAGCATCCTTGTCCTAATCCTGATGCTCTTTCGAACCAGCGACATAGGATGACTTTCCCGCTTCTCTGAAGATTTTGCGGCCGTGCCGTCCCCATGTTCACCACCTTGCCCGAGGTCAGAATGATGATTGGCTGCATCCTCTTCCCCCAAGTGACCAGGTACCTGGTGACCTGAATGTGAGCCTTCGGAATCGGAAGCCTCAGAGGCTTCACTGGTCCGGTCGGCTTGGTTGGGTGTAATAGGTAACGACGCGACCTGCCACCTTCAACTAGGGTCTTGAAGATGGAGACCGCCGTTTATTGACGTAGATGAAGTTGGCGCGGATCGACGATTGGTGTGTTTGCGGGTGAGACCGAGTTTGGCTCCCATTTTCTTCCAGCCCTTGTTGTGTGCGGCGACTGCACGCTGGAGGCTTCCAGGGGAAGGGTTACTGAAGGTCCAGTCGGCGGTGGGAGGAGTGGTAGGAGGTGTCATTGGTTCTGTCCCTGATGGCGAGTTGCAATCGCTATCATCGGTGAGGCCTTCTGTTTCCAGCGCATGCATGGAGGTGGTGGACCGCACTGGGGCAGATAGTCTGCTGTTAGATGCGAGCCGAGGAGAACGTGCAGGCTCTTCAGATTGTCCGTCCAGCTGTAGCGGGGCAACCGATTCAAGGAATGGCACCAGGAGAGAGTCGTTCATGAGTTCGTATATGATGCGACCGGCTTCGTCAAGTTGAGAAGGGTGAGGAGGAGAGGGGCCGCAGGGGAGGCGGAGAAGCTGGTCCCTCACATGAGCAGGGATGTTGAGTTCCCTGGGAGCACAAGGAATGATATAAACTTGCATCAACTTCTCCCACAGGGCACAAACGCGATCATCATTCGCGCGTGATCGACTTGAAGAATCGGAAATGAGTTCATTGTAAAAAGCGGAATAACGTTGGGCGTCAAGGGTGAATTCCAGCGTTTCCATGCAGTGGTTTTGAGACAGGTAGGCCATGAAGGCGCTCAGGGTCCATGGCGGCGACGCGGCATCGAGTAGGATCTCGCTAAGAGAGGGGGGTCGGGAGCCCATGGCGCCGGTCGGGGTCGAGGTCCCGGAAAGTAAAGCTTCGCTCAGTGGTCTTGAGGGAGGGATATCGACATTGAAAAGGTCTTCAAAGGCAGAAGATGGCTGAGGCGATGGCGGTTGCGGACTGGGGCTCACACGCTCTGGGGACCTCCACAACCGCGATCTGCCCATATCTCTCGGGTTGGGCCGTTCAAACACGTCCCGCACCGTAGAGGGAGATGTGTGCTGACTGGGCACGGGGTAGCGAGACAGCGAGGAACTCGGGAATGAAGTTCCTGACCAGTAAGTGGGAAACGCTGAGATCAAGTACTAGTAGGGCGGAAAGGTGGAGTAATCGTAGTCGGCCGTGGCGTTGTGAGGGTGTCCACGATGGGTAGTTTGGCGCAGACAGGGA
The DNA here is from genome assembly GCA_020623665.1 of Calonectria multiphialidica. Classification (NCBI taxonomy): domain Eukaryota; kingdom Fungi; phylum Ascomycota; class Sordariomycetes; order Hypocreales; family Nectriaceae; genus Calonectria; species Calonectria multiphialidica. The sequence continues at coordinate 68,201 of JAHVYC010000105.1, forward strand.
GACCGCGGCGCCGAGTCTAAGTTAGCACTGCCGAGAGGGGAGGGGGCAGGCAGTCAAGATGGTTCACCTGTGCGGTGAACTGACTTGAGAGCGATGTAATGCGGAGGCGAGGATGTGGTAGGCGGTTGCTGTGCGTGAGCAAAGTGTGGAGGAGGGTGGCTTGCAGGACGGCGGCGAGCTAATCGCAGCGAGCAAGATGTGCTAGAGAGTGATGGTTCGCAACAGTGGCAGCGGTGCGACGAGAAAGCGGAAATGATCCGTTGAGCAATGACGGAGGCGGCCGTGGGCGGTTCGGAGGGTCGTTATCTGGGGTCGCCGAAATAAGAGGTTCAAGCAATCGGTCCCAAAGCGGCGCTGGCGGAGCTAGGTCGAGGCCGTCTTCAGATGGTGTAACCCACGACGTCCCGGGAGACTGGAATGCGAAGGACGCGGGGCTAGCGAATGGGGTCGGCGGGCCGGCAGGAAGCTCGACAATGGGAGACGTGGGAGAAGGGGAGCGAATCGCGAGTGGATCGAGCAGTGCGGCTTGACAGTTGAAGTGGGAGTAAGAAGATCGGACGGAATAGCAGAGTTTGGTGGCTTGCCAGTGGCCGGGAGCCTGTTTGGTGATAAGAGCCGACTTGGGACTGGGCCCAAGAGATGAGGAATGAGGAACGGGGATCTGAAGCGTAAAAAGAGGTCCAGGCCCAGATTAAGCGAAGAGGCAGCGGGAGAGTTCAGTCCAAGCTGGCAGATGGACCAGCGGGTTGGTTGCTTTTTCGCAGGATGACGTTGTGGTGATTGATTGGAGACGGAACGAGAATGTGCGAGTCTGCGTTAATGTGTGTCTTGGTCTCAGATGGTATGCGAGTGTCGTCACTAGGGCCGTTTGGCGCAAAAGAAGCAATGGATAGAAGGGGATACAAGGAGGAGGGGATCAGTAACGGTGCCGGGATGGGGGCCCTTTTGTTGTTTTCGCAAGACAGAGGCAGAGCAGCCGCATAGGCAGAGCCTGTCCCTGTAGTTTGGGTCAGTAGGCCAAAAGAAGGGCAGCAAAAGTGGACGACTCCAAGGCGAGGAAGCGCGGAGCAGAGGCGTGTGTGTAGTCATGGAGGGCGGTGATGATGGGCAGCGAGCGGAGTGCGCGAAGGGTTAACAAGGGCCAAGGGCATCAAGAACGAACCGGCGTCAATGGAAAGGAGGGGCCAGTGGGCAAGCCTGGTGGTGCTGGAAAAGCTAGTGCTGGAAGCTACCGAGCTAGTGCTCGGCGGGCTTAGGCCAGGGCGTCCATCGTAGAGACAGCGTCGTAGTTGGCAAGGGACAATTTGACCCAGACGCGGCGGAGGCGACGGCGGCGGCGACAGTGAACCTTCGTTCGATGGGGATGGGGATCTTCGTACATTCGTACGGAGCAAGGTACGTACCTCCGGCGCCTGTGGAAAGCCTGGCCAGCGCCTGAAGTGGGCAGCGTGGACAGCGTGGGCACGGGGCACTGGTAGGGGTGGAAGATGCAAGGTGGAAGGGGGGCAGGGAAGTGCGTTTATTCCCACCACAGCACGCAAGGAAGCATTTTGGGCGGAGGAAAAGAAACAGAAAAAGAAAACTAGCCAGAAAAGAAGACAATGTGACGAAACAGGCCAATAGGTGATGATGTGAACAAGGGCCCGACCGTACAATGTGATAGTGTCTCAACGCCCAGACACATGGACACCTACGTAAATGCACTTTGCTTGCTTTGCTTGGAACGTGAATGAGGCTTGGCCGCTTGGAGCAGCATCAGCATGAGAGTGAGGGGAAGCCCGCCGCCCAGGAAGTAGGGTCGAGGCAATCAACCAGATGCACACAGTGTAAGACTTATAGTCGGCACAGTACCTCACACTTTCTCCAAATTCCAGACCATCACTCAATCATATCCTCGTCTCCAGCCCGCCTACCTAAACCACATAGCTTAGAAATGATGATCATGCCCCAGAGGAAGCAAAGAAATGATGACAGCGGCACCCCAAGCCTCCAACTTTACCCTACCTCACGCCTCTGCTCACGACACAGCTTCCGATACCGTCATTTCAAGTCAGTTGCCCAGTCACGCAAGCATCCGGTGTTGGCCGGAGGAAGCCAGCAGGTCAGGCGTCACAGCGTGGCAAACAGAAAGCACCAGCCCACAGTGACGCACTGTATCGTCCTCGGGTGCATGCTGTGCAACACCGTCTTTGCCCTGGGGCTTGCCAAGTATCTCGCCTGCGCAGCATTGCAGCAAAGATACCTCGCCTGCCGTCCCGTCTCCCACCTTGTGTACTGGACCGACGAATACCGGCCAAGGGTTGCGAGCAGAACAGGGACCGCCCGGTGGGTTGACTGATACTAGAAGGGCGCTAGAAGATGCACCAGTGGCCAATCGAGGGGGCTTGTTTGGGGCTTGGCTGGGGGGCTGACGAGGGGTTGCTGGGGGTTGATTGGTTATGACGGCCTCCTAGATTGCTCTGGTGCTGGTACCTACCCAACTCTGGAAGGCCATGGCCAAGGAACCTGCCCCACACGCACAAACATTCTCATACCTAATTTGGTCACTCAGAGAATAGAATTCGTAGTAGTCACTCAATTGTCGCTCCCTCAACGTGTCGCCTCCTTGGCCGACAAACAGCCCAGCTCTGGGTGTTGTGTAGCAGCCGGCCATGCTGCTGTTGCACATTCACACCCCAATGTGCCCGGCAACACCCTCAATACGCCATGCATCATGCGCAATGCTTGCTTCTCCAGTGAAAAACCAGCCTCTAACTCCTCCAAATCCCAAGTACACATTGATCCAACTTTAGAACAAGCTAGAGGTGTGCATGGCCATACGTACCTGCAATGGACCACCCGCCGCATCCACACCATACCAGACGACCAGGGAAGCTTGAGGCTGATGATGAATCCTACTGTCACGGCAAAACCAACCCGCCATGCCGGTGAGACATGCAGAATTACAAAAGAGGCGTCGTTCATCCGAGCTAGAGTACCGAGCAGCGCCTGCGGGTTGTTTTCTCGTACTGTTTTTTGGGCCAGCTCCCCCTATGGACCTCTTTCTAGTGGAGCAGTCTGTCTTTATCACCCCATCATGCCCCCTGGTCACCCCAGTTTGCAACCCCACGGTGCGTCAACTTGAGAGCGATGCCGGCTCTGCAAATGCATCTTTACACTGCCATATTGGAGCAGGTGGCCTGTTCTTCTCGACATCTCCCTTGGCCTGCAGCTCCAAATGATGTCTGTCATCGCATCAATTCCGATACGTTTGTAGTGGTCGGTTCCATTTCCTCCGTGATTGAGACAAGATACGAAACAAAACTTGACACAGAAACGCCATCATTATCAGACGTCCAATGTCGGCAGTGTCAAACGTGCAGCTTCACCTTGCATCATGCCTTTATCGAAACAGCGACGTCAATTCTCAACTCAATCGCTCAGAGACAGAGCCACACAAACCTAAGCTGCCGTTCAAAGCTGCGACCATTACCAAGACATCGACCTGGCTAGTAGGATTCCCTTCCATTCTATGTTTATCATGTCATCATCAAACAGCATTTGGTGTCACCCTCTCCCATCCCGGCATGGCGCTGGTTCCCTGCCGCCTTCCCTCCTCCCAATCGTAATAGATGTGGGCAGCCACCCGACATGACCCCTCGAACATGATCAATCTCATGTGGAGACGCTCCCTGCAACACTGTGATGTCTTACTGGCTGCCCACTCATCTTGGCTTCGCCGCTACAAGACGGTAGCCCGGTCGATCGATGAGCGCTAAAGGCCCCCCGCTCACCCCTTTGGATCCGGACCTTCCTCTAGTCAGACCGGAGTGAAGCAAACCCCCATACTGCAAGTCCTTGCTGGCACCTCTATGTTTAGGCCAGCGTTCGGGGTTTTGGTGCTCCCACACCACCGTGTTCGACGCACCTCGGCCCGCCAGTTATCCCCGACGATGGGCCATTGGAAATGTGCCGTCATTATCGCCATCCTCATAACCGTCCTGAGAGTAGACAGAGTATGGTACAGCCGTTGGAGCTCGCGATATGTTTGCTAGTTCTAGGACGGAGGCAATGTCTTGCTATCCCCCTCCACGACATCTGATGCCTCACAGTAGCGCTGGCGGTTGCTGCTGATGGTCGCCGCCGATCCCCAATTAATTGTCACTCTCCCAAAAACAACCACCTCTCAATTCCACCCCAAACACTCATCCCACAAGCCCTTGTCATGGCAAGATGTTTGACACGGAAGGGTGTCTTCAGAGCAACCTGCCAATACGGTACCATGAATAGCCGCATGTAGGCGAAGAATGGGGCTTTGTCAACACCCCCATCGAACAATTATTACCAATCGAATCGTCCTCGCACTCTATCCTTGCGATGCGCAATTTTCCCAGTGGCACTGGTGTGTCATAGCGGCGCCAGCGGGTCACTCGCCCATACCCAGAGAGTGGAGTAAGGGAGTCTACTTGGAGTCGCCATCACGATCTTCTTCGGTCAAAGGTTCATTCGATCCATGAGACCCATCCTCAACACCCGTTTGCCTATCAGGCCCGTCTCTACTACTACTGCGCTAAGGATGAAATCGAAATTTTAAGAAGACGAACAAGTGTTGCCTTGGTCCTGCTCCACTCAACACCTGTTCGTTAACGCCCCAGTCTCACCACACACCAGTTTTGATTCAGTCATCAATCCCTTGAGGAGACGTAGTAGGTCCATTCTTCCCATCCGGCGCATCGTCCCGGGAGATGGCTTATGGACTGACGTAAGACAATCGCCTATGAGTACCTCTGAGAACGGTGACGCGTTTCCAGAGTAGCTGGATAAAGAAGAGGAAATTTTGGCATTCGCATTTGCGAAATTATTAGCATTGGTTTTGCCTCTATAGGCCAGCCGGGCCAAAGAAAGATCTCGATTTTGACCAGACGGCCTTGCCATGTTTGTTCCACGGATGCGATCGATCCTCCCCGCCAAATATGGGTACCGAGATAAATACAACTTAAACAACATCCACATACATTCACCCAACGCACACGCATTCCAGTTATAAGCGGATGACAACGGCATCGGGGTGTAGTGGAGCTTGAAGATCAACATCTGGCGGTTGGCGTCTACCAGATCCCCTCAGCGGGCGCCAGCATCCTCGCCTAGCAAAATGGATAACATGCGATTCGGAAGACGACCTATGGACGAGCCAATGATTGTAAATGTGGCCTGACCACCTAGTCCAATCGTGAAAACAGATCTTTGACATTCACAAGCGGAGCCCACGTCTACATCCCCCGACGTTAGACCACTAACTGCTCTCCATACTTGACCTCGATCCCGGATTTGGCCGCCACCAAACACATATCATTCGCCGCTATTGGACTCCCCACTAAGCTAGAGCAGTTCACGAGTCCATGATTCCTGCATGGCGGTTTGTGGAACATCAAATCGAAATGTTGGCTGGACGCGGTCAATCAGTCCGTGGAGAGGCGGCGGTGGCCATGATGCACGGAGCATGATTATTACTCACTATCGCCACAACGCTGACCTTTCCAGGGGTCAGATGTCAGCCGCGAACCGCCTTTGTTGGCACGGTCAGTAACGAAATGGTTGAGACCTTCGCGAAGACGGCCACGCCCTTACTTTCTGCGGGAACAACGTGTCGCGAGTGGCGTAGCATATATTCACGACGCCCCCTTTCCCCTGCAAGACCAACTCTGTGCCATGGGCCGTCGGGCAATCTGGGAGTTCTAGGCCTAAATCCCCGTGTGTAAACGACGCACAGATACCCTCGCAGTCCGATACCACACACCCCAGGCGCCAGACTGGAGTGCGTGATCCGCTGCCTTGGTTACGTGGAGATTTCGCGTGAAGTGTCGATTCCGCAATGGGAGAGCACTGGCCAGGCAAGAACACAATGGGTCATGCTATGCGACGGGTTGCAAAGACTACGAAGCACCCTGGTTGCGCTGATGGGTCGTAGTCCAAACCATGTTGTTCTGGAAGCCCAGCAAATCAGCCCAGCGACCCTCAATTCTGGAAGCCTTCCTAAATGGTACCCCTGCAGAGCCAATCAATACGAGCAAACAAGTCCAGTCATACAACTCCACACACCACCAAATGTCCATCCAACCGGCATCGCCGTGTCTCCATCGCCTCACCAGGAAGGGGTAAAAAGGGACAAAAAATTTCTGCCACAATGCCCTCCAACGCGCCAACTAGCCACGCCCCAAATGCCCAACCAAATCCCTAGCCATCCATGATCGGCTCAAGAAAAATTTTAATTCAAGTTTTCGCTCTCGCCCGTTGGCCCCTCCTTACCTCTTGGGGACAACGTCCACGCGGCATCTCCTCGATTCGTTTCGCGTCAACCCACACTACCGCGGGCCGCATTGAGCAAGCCGCTCAAAGCAGTAAGAGAAATAGCCAGAAACGGTTTTTTTTTTTTTTTTTTTTCAACAGCACCCTTGGTCGCATGCCAAGTCGCGATGACCGATGTGGATACGGATTACGCCAGATAAGTATGTGATTTCGGCGTCTTCTACCGGGTCGTTTCCACTTGGTGATCTGTTCGTGTCAATAATACGGTGGTGAAGCTCGTGGAATCGCTGGATTCGTCAAATGGCTCGGAAACCTCTCGTCTGGACTTTCCGAAGAAAGCAGAGCCGTTGGCCATGTTCCCAAGCTATCGACCCACGGCCTGGTGCTCAAAATTTTCACCGCGAGACGCGAAACGTCTTTCCGATGCTCGCTTGTATTCATCGCCGGTAGTCGCCGCAGCCACTGCGGGACGCACCGTGACCATACCACCACCCGCAAACTACAAGTCATTTGGTATACTTGCTAAATGTGTATGTACCACTCACACCTGGCCCAGTCCTCCGAATGCCCACCGGACTGCAAGATTATTGCACCAAAAGCCAAAATGCCAAGCCAGAGATTATTGGCATGTTTTCTCTTTCCTCTTTTGTCTTTTGTGGCGAAAAGTATGTCGAGCGTCTTGGTATGTTGCTTGTTGGTGGTGGTCTGAGACTATTGGCGGACCCAAGTTCTTCCAAGACAAACTTCAGATCTTCCACTCATCTGATGGAAGACCAGCCAACCAGCCCTTGCCGATCTTTGGCTAGGTTTTCATGCTTGTCTCACTTGCTATGAAACTTTGCGGGAAACCACTGGTGAGGTTCGAGAAAACATCCCGAATTCTTCTCGAAGAGGTGCCGTGTCTCACCATCAGAAGCAACCTTGTTTTTGCCGCTGGCATTTGCTTGGCCCCATTTGTCTTCCTTCGTCGCCGATGTGACGCCGCATGTAAGATTTTTTTCTCCCCTCGGCCAGATGTCCCGCTTCGAGAGGGATATCGGAGAATATTTTGTTTCTTTCGCTTCGGCTCCTCTATCCCTAAATCCGGAACTTCTGCCGAGCTTGTCTAAGCACACACCTCAAGTCTTGTTTTTATTTTCCTTCCCCAACAAGGAAAGGAAACGGCAGAGGAGCGGTAAATAAAAACACGTAAACAAGCATACGAAGAAGGGGAAATGTAACAAGTTTTCGAGCCGATTCGACTGTTATTTGTCGTATCTCGTCTCAAAAAGTCGGCGTGCAGTTATCCACCCTCCACTCTGTGGAACTCTTACAAAGGAAGCAGACCCCGCCACCACCGCCCCCCATAGCCATCCACGTATCTCAGATGTTGCGTAATGGGATACGAGGACAGCAGACGGTGTTGGGAAACCAATGGTCTCTCTTCTGAAACGGCGTAGTTGCCCGGATCGTATTGCAACCACGGCGGCACTTGGACCCGCTCATTGTTTGCAGCCGCCTGCGGCACCCAAGGCCATGGCTAAGCAGGCGACGACATGACAACAGCCACCGAACGGACCAGCAATACTACATTCGCTTCACATGCACAAGATCCTTGTCAAATAGGTAGGGGGCGTCGCTGTAGTCACCAAAATGCAGACCACAAGCCGTCTTGCCAAGCACCTCGTCACATTTGTCATGAATCTACATTCAACGTGTTATAGTACAGCGCAAGATGACGACCACGATGTGACAACAACCAAGTTCCGTAAACTGTCATACCGAGACGAACCCTCGCTTTCTGCGTCACTCCCCCTCCCGTCTCCCGGCCCCTCTCGTCTCTGTACTCCATCTGTCTGTCTCGTCTGTTTGTCTCGTCTGTTTGTCTCACCGAGCGACTCCGTTCACGAAACATTTGTTCCGAAATGATATTGTGCCGATAGTAGCTGCTTTTAATCACTCAAGCCCACTCCTATTCTCCCGGCTCTTGGCCACTTTTGCAATATCCATGCATGCTCAAGCCACCATCAGGCGAGCCCCCTTTGTGTTCCAAAAAAAAAACGCCGATCCATGCAATTGATCATCTTTTCTTTTGCTCCTTGGTATCATGTCCAAACACGCAATGCCATCCAATCAAGGACGAGTCTCCTCATCCAAGTCCCCCTCCTTCAAACGCCACAATAAAATGCACCGGCTAAGACATAATCATTGAATCAATACACGCGCAAGTCAAAGTCGCCCTTGAACCCGCCGTTCAACAACATGCATGCGATTCGGATTCGCTGCATGGGCATATCTTCTGCCACGTAACAGTCAATGGGGCTGAGACCCAAAGCCAAGCATATGCCGTTAGTAATGGTGTGGACTCCACAATCATATCCATTAGTCTGCCTGGGGGCTTGGTAACGCATCACCTTCCACTCAGCCGCCTCGAACTTGTCCTCCAATACATCCTTCATCCACGCCATCGCCAAGTGAGTGTTGGCTGCGCTGCCTTGCGGGTTTAGTGAGTCCATGTGCGCCACCGTCCGTTTGGAAGGGCGGATGACGAGAAGGGTCCAGTGTGAACGCTCGCAAATGGGGACTAGGATAGTATCAACGTCCAAGATATTGCTCTTTTCCACGCCATAACGACGAAGTGTACGCTGTGTGCGCGCAACGCCTTGCTCCTGGAGGCGTTTGAAGAAAAAGGAAGACATGGCCAGACATTTCCGTGTGGTTTTCTTGACATCTTTAATGCCAGCGGCTGAGTTTACGGCTTGGTCAAGCCAATTCAGCGAACCATTAACGATTTCGTCATTCAGCCACTCTGTAGCCGGGACCACCTTGGCAAAGTCGTGGCGCCGCAGATCAACGCCCTCGCCAGTAGTTGCCAGTGTGGTTGACGCGGCGGCGCGGAGTGTATCCCGCGCCCGGATCTGCCATTCCGCAGACACTGATGGGATGAACTCTCGACTGGGTAACCGGAGTCCACCAGAGGCGGCGAGTCGTTCCTCTAGTTCACGCCGGGCCTTCTCCTCGGCAGCAAGCCTTTCTGCTTCGGCTTTTCGTCGGGCTTCTTCTTGAGCCTTCAGGGCTGCCTGTTCTTTTTGGATCACTATTCCAGCGTGAGAATCATCGCTAATGCGGAGAGGCTTCAGAGATGGAAGAGCAAAAAGCTCAGCGATGCGGGCATCTGGGTCTGAACTCTCCTTCTTTTCACCTTGCCTTTGAGATTTTCTGAGATCTCTGGAGTGGCGAGATTTCAGAATGGACCACTGCAAGTAGTCTTCATCCTGGAGGTTTGTGTCTTCTGGTTCAATCGTTCCTGCTTGCCTGGGTTCATTCTGCTTATCCTGAACTGGTTCCGCTTCATCGTGGATAATCCTAGGAACATCCAAGCCAACACGGGTCCTTGGCTGGGGGCTCAAGGTACAATCTGTGAAGCGTACTGACTTAGGTGGGCGTCTTATTCCCAGCCGTTTAGGGGTACACTTTGAAGGATGTTTCCGTTTGTTTTTGAGAATTGATTTGATTGTGGTAACATCCTTGGTTGTAAGAGACACTTTGGGGGCCAATTCGGTTATGAATGTTTTCTCAAGATTGCGATGCGCCTCACTCTCATGATAAAAGCGGACCCGGTATTGCTTCGGTGTTATCTCAGCAATAGACCTTTCTAACATGTCCGCACGGATGAAGTCAGGCTTGTGATATGTAGGTCTTGCGATGACCGGAGGTGCATATTTGGGAGCCGAAAGCTTGACAGGGGACAATTCAGCCTGCTTAAGCAATGATGGTTTGGGCTTCGGTTCATCAAAAGCTGGGAAGGCACCAGGAAGGAGCAAATTCGTTTCAAGATCAGTGCGCTGAGGGCGAGGGAAGGTTTCTTGAAGTTTTTCGTAGAACTCTTGGGAAATGACGTAGCTGGGCGCGGGGAGGTTGTGCGTGATAGCTTCCAAGTCGAGAATGATCTGGTCCAAAAAGACTTCGGAAATCTCCACGTGCGTCCTTTCTGCGGCTCGCAGAACATCTTTGCAAACGGTTACAAGGGTTGGAGCAGAGAGGAACGTTTTGATGGAGTTCATCATCTCCACATGTTCTGCAGAAAGATGATAGTCTAGAACGGGAGGGACCGTTTCGTTGTGGTCCCGAATCTTGATGATAACGCCGATTTCGTAGATACTGTCGAGTGTTTGGAAGGCGCGTCTGAACTGAAGTTGAAAAAGCTCACACAAATCATGGCCATCTCCACGAACCAAAGTGGCACGATCACTCTCGTTATCGGCCAAAGCATGACGGAGGGGTTCCAAGTTTCGGTTCATTTCTTGTCGAGAGTGGTGAGAGGAGATACATTCCCATACTTGGTTAATGCTCTTAGCAAATGCCTGGTATGTGTCGATAAGGTCGCTTAGTGTTTTCCGATCGACCCAGCGTATCTGACCGTCCTCTTCGCGGCTGAGCTTGACTCGCTTGTTTGTGACCTGATTGTCACCGAGGTAAGAGCGGAACTCGGCCACTCCATATGATTTAGGATTTACTGGCAGGTAGATTAGCACTAATGCGCGATACTTAGGAGAACACAAAAACATACTCCATTGCCCAAGTCTGCCGGTAAGCCCGGAGACAGCGGAATAAAGGGAGGTGATCATCCTGCGAAAGAATGAAAAGAAGCTGGTCCAACGCATATGCTGTACCTCCTATTCGCGCAAGGTTAGTTGAGAGAACGTGAGAACAACCTAAGCCAAGACAGTTATTTATACCTGAGGGAGCTCGATGGCGCTTTCTGCAAGAATAATTTCGCCTTTGCGTTCGATGAAAACGGGATTGGTGAGGTCGTTGATACCGTTGATGGAAGCAACGAGATCGAGTTCTGTAGTTTCTGCGCGACGCTTATGTGAAGGATTGCCATTGATGAAGATCGTTACCGACTTGGAATCCGAGCGAGTTTCTGAAGCTGGAGAGACATCCACAGGTTGCGCCTGTATGGGGGGTTGCAGAAATGCTGGATCAAGGCTTAGTCCGGGGTGAGGCCAGTGTCGAGGCCGGTCTGGGGATGCGAGTAGCTTCCGAGGGGTATCAATAAGGAAACGACGGTTCGGCCGATTAATGCGTCGTGGTGGGGTCGTGACGTGGTTGAGATATTCCTGTGAAGCAGCAGAGAACTCGGGGTTTGCCTGGGGAATCGCTTTCGTGGTAGGGGCAATTCGGGGGCGGGGAAAAGAAGATGCCTCCGGAAGGTGGCTGGGTCTATAGAAGCCTTGACGGTCAGCGGAGACATGGACGCCGAGGCGAGCATAAGGAGAAGAGGACATGATAGGTTTGAGAAGGCGAGATGCTGTGAGTGACCGACGTGGGTGGACAAAAGAGATGGGTTGCGATCAACAATAATGGCGTGGGCAAAGTGTGTTGCCGAGCACAGGGCGGAAGGTACCAGTGCTCCAAGAAAGTGAAGGGCGATGGATGGAATTCTTAGGTTCAAACAAGGCAGGAGACTTCCGCTTTGATGGCCAGGCAAACAAAGACTCTGAAGAACGAGATGATGCAAGAAGGGGTCGGACAAGAGAACCCAAGATCTCCGGATCCAAAGTCAAGTGAGGTAGAGTCAGGGTGGTGATGGAGTCGATCTTACAAGAGTCGATGGAGCGATTCAGTGCAGCGCAAGAATAGGATGAAATTTCTGATAGCTCGAGAGACGGAAAGCGCGAGCAGCGAGAGGCACAAAGCGGTTTCTAGTATTCGGAGCGAGGCGCGTCGTCAACTATGAACTCGGCTGGACCAGCTGTGCGCGCGCACGTGTCGCCCTGCTGATTCAGCGGGCGCGTGCAAACAAACTAGTGCGTATTATACAACTCGACTGGCCATCCGGGTCGTTTGCGTTGAGGGCATCGTGGGAGAGGCTGCAGTGGTGGATGGCGTTGGCATCGCTACGGAGCGCGCTGTGGTGTTGAAGGAATCGCTGGAGCTTTAGTGGCTAGTGGAATTTTGGCAGCCGAAAAAAGCTTGGGCGGGGCCATTGAGGCGCTATCAGCCATTTTTTATTGGCCGCAAATTTGTCAAGGATTGGCTCTCATTTCGATTTTTCATTGGTCAGGCCTACCACCGTCTGCACCAACCCGTCAGGGAACCGGACTGTACGGATGCTCCCATGAACTGCTGCAGTTCGATATGTACCTTGACCCTCCCTGACCCAGCCTCACAGCATCACATTGCACGACGATCAGCCACAGAGTTTGATAATGTCACACAAGAGAAACCTTATTGAGACCCTTGCTTTGGTACGACCTCATGGATACTAGGGGGATGGACACTGTTAGATCAAATATAGTATCAATTTTACATGCTTCTTTACACCTCTCTATCTAAGAAAAAAATTATAACACGCTACTCTCAAAGTTATCTTCCTTATAATATCACACATGATCCTCTCCTCTCCTCTCTTCTCATTCCTTTCTTTCCTTGTCAATTCTACAGCTGGGAGACAACTTCTCCCAGCTTCTTTGTACAGAAGGCTGAGAAGTATTCGTTCAGAGCATCGACAGTTCCGCTGCCCTCGACCAGGCTGACCACAATGCCCACGTAACCATCAGGGCGCACAACCACAACGCCACCCAATTCCTCGTCCAGGCCCAACTTAGCATGTGCGGTAGCCTTGGCATCAGGGAATCGGGCGTCTCTTCGGTCGTCGGCATAGACATGGTCTCTGTATCGTGAAAGCACCTCGGGCACGTCGCGAGAGATCTCAATCTGGGGTCGCTTGGCAGCGAAGATAGTACAGAGAGTAAAGAAGTGGCTGTGGGGGTTGTGCTTCTCGTGGACTGAGACCTGGCCGATATCCTCTCGGGTGTATGCCGAGTAGAATGACCTCTTGTTGCTGAGGTTCTTGGAGAAATCCTGAAGAGCCCTCTTGGTCTTGGCGATGTTGCCTCCAAAGACAAAGATGCGGAACGAACCGTTGAGAGGAACCTCCTGTTCAAGGTGCACCACGTTGGCATCAACAACTCTGGTCACATCTGAGTTGATAAATAGACGGCCCTCAGACAATTTGGTGCCCTGTGGGTGGATGAGGGGAGACTTGGCAGGGTGCTCTGGCGACCAGTTCAGAGCATTGGACTTGTAGTACACTCCATATCCGCTGGTGAAAGCGCATGACTCCTTGAATGTCTTAATGAATTCGTTGTCCTCGCTGGACGTGTTCTTCTCGTGGTTGTCCGATGCAGCTTGGACAGTGTCAAGGGCAGGTGGTCGTTGAGAGAACAACTTGGCATATCGGTTGTCGAAGCTGAGGAGCGATTCAGCTACTTCCTTGCGCTCCGGCTCATAGGTCTTCAATATATCGCTGTTTGCAAATCCAGATTCGACAGCGTGGATCTTCCATGCTAGGTTTTGAGCATCCAGGAATGCCGTGTTCATTCCCTGTCCAGCCTTGGGCTACGTAGAGTCAGTAACCTAAACGATTCATTCATAGGACATATGAGTGCTTACGCTGTGCGTGTGGCAGGCATCGCCACCCAGGAAAACTCGTTGGTCCAACGTATATCGTTCGGAAATACCTTGTCCAATGGGATAGACTGAGTACCAATCGACGCTTTCCCACTCAATGTTGTATGGCTGCAAAATCTTCTTGGCGGATTGCTGGACCTCGGCCTCGGTGGCTGTCTTTCTGGGGTTCCAGTCGGGGTCTGTCGATGAGGCGATCTGAATGTAAAGGCGGACCATGTTGTTTTCTCTGGGGATGACCATAATAGATCCATGCTCGCTGTGAATGGTGCATTTCATCTTCGTCCAGTGTTAGCAATGCTGGCTCACACAGCCGTGCTTTGCATGCTTACCTTGATGTCGGGGAAATCGGTGATGACGACACCATCCATGACTCCCCAGACGTGGGCAATGGGGTCCTTGTGGGTGACGCCAATGTTCAGTTGGTTGCGCACGAACGATCGAGCACCCTCGCCGCCGAAAAGGTACTTGGCGCGCAGAGACTCTCGAGCAGTGCCGTCGACATGCTCCAATTCGACCTGGACGGGGTACTCAGGGTTGGCCTTCTCATCTGATGTGAAGCCCGTGATGGTCCATGGGCGTTTGATCTCGACGCCATTCTTCTCAAGGTCGGCGATAAAAACACGCTCGATCAAGCCTTGGTGGAGCAGGGTGGTGAACGGATAACGGGCGTCAATGAAATCAGGGCAGCTAGCCCAGGTACCAGTTCGTTCAATGCCTTGACCGGCGGTAATGGGGTCCCAGAAAGCAACTTCGTAGACACGGGCAGGCTTGTGGGCCATAATCGCAGACTTAAGGCCCATGTTTCGGAGCAAGTCCAGTGAGCGTGGCTGGATGCCATCCGCACGGCCCTTGGGTGTAGGTTCAGCTCGGTTGTCAATGTGTCTGATCTTGTAACCCCAGCGGGCCAGGCACGTCGAGAGCATCAGACCAACCGGTCCGGCTCCCACAATGACTAGAAAAGAGAAATCAGTCAGCCATTGATCCAGGGCGTGCTGAGAAGTTTAGATAGGAGATAGCGGCAACGTACCAATGTCATAGTAGTTGGAACGATCCTCGCTCGAGGCCATGATGATCGATAGCACCGCGTAAATGTACAAGGCAAGTGAAAGTCAAAGTTTGTTGTCGTTTCTTGGCTTGTCAGGACAGGGTGTGCTGGATGTTGATGGTACTGGGTAGACGGAGAGGAGACAGGAGTAATAAATAAAGAGAGCGTTGTTGGGCGAGGATGACTGGATCTACGGAACGGCTGGGTGAGCACCAACCGAGGTGACAGGAACTGAGACGCTGGGGCTACGGACAACGGTCTCAGGAGCAGAGCCCACCAGGTCACGGCATGGATCTCGGGAAGATCAAATTCGAGAATTGAGAAGAGGCTCGCAGCAAAGTGACAGGGCCCTGCATTGCTGGATTCGAGAAAGGCTCATGGCCAGCGGGGCCATGGACCCATGAAATGCCCGGCAGAGCAACACGGGTGTGTTTGATTTCGAGAAAGGCTCATGGCTAGCGGGGCGTTGGACCCATGATTCGACCGGCAGCGAAGCACGGGTGGGTGCCCCCCGTCAATCTTGCTGGTCGCCCGCCTAGTTTCTGCATCAAGGGCACAGGGGGCCGGCGGATCGACGTCAGCGAATCCGAGAGTTGGAGAAATTGTCATCTCTTCGTTGGAGAGGCGGGTGTGGGGTTTTCTGGGGAAGTGAGGAGTGCAGATGCCCTTTTGGGCGTCCGGGAGTTGAGTTCGGGAGTGAATAGTGGGGCTGGCCAAAGACGGCTTTTGATTCGGGAGTGCAAGGCATAGATGACCTGGTAGAGCGCCGGTGCCCCCCGTTAGCAACTACGCGGTGAGACCACTCCTCTGCTAACAGCTTCCATCTCAGCGACAACACTGCTCCAGGCTGCTGGCCACAGTTGTGACCGAAGCTAGGAGAGAGCCCCCACAAAAGGCGCCGAAAAATCCGAGATCTCGCCCATACCCCAATACAACCCTGTCCCCGACTTTTCTCACCAAAATGGGGGATGGCCAGCCCTTGCAGTGCATGAGACAGCCTGTCATAGTGTTTTACCCAGGCGTCATTGGCTCCTGTGGACTTCTCACACAGGACACACCTGAACTTGATCGGCCAACCCGATTAACATGCAACCCCCCGCGTTGGCGTGTGGATGAAGTTCCCTAACGGTACATGGTCACGGTGCAGGATTGCAGTTTCCCGGTCCCAAGTGCCGCACATTGGCTGGTTGGTGAGCAGGTGGGATCCTGTCAAGTAATGGTTGCGACTTCGGTGGAATCCCCCTTGCTCTGGCTGGCACCTGAGGTCAAGAACCATGTTCATGGAGAATTTGAAATGGGAAAATTCGTTGTTCCCGAAACAACTGCCTTTTTTTAACCGACCTTTTTTGCCTTCGTCTATGCTGTATGTGGCTAAAGAATTTCCCGGTGTTTCTGGCTTTTACTCACGGCTGTTCCCTACCCTGCGCTAGTTCAGGAAGTCAGCGAGCATCATCGGCTCTCCCACTCATTTGGGTGCCACCCTATCCAAGCAGTAACAGAGCACAACATACCTCATCAGGGTGATAAGGGTAAGATATGCTTGGTAGTAGATATTTTGTTGAGTCCACTCATCACCTATTCCACAACCAGCAATATTTCATGAGTCGAATTCCCATCCATCCGAGCCACCCATACTCTAGTCTCGCCACTTGTGTGTCCAGCAAAACACGCTTCCCGAGCCAACTCCCGACCCGTTAAAAGGAGAGACCCATGCAAAATTCATCTCAAAATGGATGCGGCCAGATCTTCCGGGTGGCGGCCAGATTCCGACTCCGCAGATGCCAGCTGGGCATTTCAAGAGGAGCAAACATCATCTGATGTTGACTGAAATGGCACAGACCCTGGTGAATCTGACTTTAGAATGTTATCCTCGTGCCGCATTGTAGGCACATCTTACGAAACAATCACTGCCATGACCGTAACCGTGTTCTCAGGCCGGCAGCTCGCATGGCAAATGAGCATTGTCTAAATGGACTGTGTTTTTTATGATGCTGCAAGATCATGAAACCACTCGGACGATGAGCGACACAGTCTTAAGTATGGCACCCTTACGAGATAACTGAAGTCAGTTGTCGATGCAGGACTATTTGATGGTGACAGATTGCCAGCTGCCAGGTGGTTTCGTCACAGATAAGCAGTATTATCCGTGCATGCAATACCACCAGCCGGCCTCAAGATCTATTGGGTAAACTCCAGATCACGAGGACTACGAGACGGGCTCACAGAAGAAATAGTGTGTTGGCGAGGAAAGGGGAAGACGGCCACCGTTTGCTCCAATTCCTTGAAATTCCGATAACTAATTAAACTGCAGTCTAACTGGACATTGGCTGAGGACCTTGTGCATTGTTGGTTGTAGGTGTCAGTATGAATGAAGGATACACCTGGTATTATATTCTCGTAACCTTCTTCAACTACTTTCACTATGTTGCATTATCATTGTAGAATTATACGAGAGGACATAATTGTGTCTTGTGCTTTGGCTGGTGTTTGTCAAGTTTGCAGCCGTACCCAGGTGGCAAGGGATTTAGCGGCGAAGCCTTGCACTTTCAATTGTTTGTCTTGTCTGGTGCATGCCTTTGTTTAATTCTTATTCCGAGCGTGCTTCCGTGTTTATTTACCCGCTCATCCATCGCGGCAACGTCCAACCTTGAGTATTGGAGCAACTAACCACGGAACATCGCCTCGATATCCATCACTCATTCATTGGTCTCTCTTGGTGATTTGCTGTAGGTCCAATGCAGCGCAATAATCGACACAATGAGAAGACTCGTCACTCTGATCCCTCTACTTCAACACTGACTCCGCTCCGAGAACGGCCCATTGGCTCACGGCCTCAATCACTATCACCAAAAAAGCGTTCAGTTAGGCAGCCGCTTCATATTCGGATGAATCTGACAGAGAGCCAAATGGACAAAATCACAGATGCGTATGTCATTCCTTCTCACATCCAGCTCGGTTATTGACGAGGCTATAGTTTCAGCCACAAAGTGCACAGCAGCCCAGCTCGAACTCGCACGCGAGCCGCCACAATGACTCCCAGGCCAAGTCCACGAGCGCAAAAGAAACCCCATGCCGAAGTACCCTATATATGGGGTACCAGTCCAGACGCTAGCGGTAGAGTTGATTCACCAACCTTTTCCGAGCTGATGCCAGGCCGAGATCAAGTTCCCTCCAGTAGCAGTATCTTTCCCAAAAACCTTGCTGAACGCCGTCAAAAAGTCCCACCGCCTCCCCTTAAACTCGGGAATTCACTTCGCCCGGGAAGTAGACCACGTACCGGGGAAAGGGAAAAGCGGTTTGGTTCGGTTTCACCTTTGAGCAACAGCACCATGAACAGGACCCATTACGAACACCCACCAGTTTCGGATGAAGATCCGGAATCCGTGTACTCACAAGATACCTCATACAGGGTGCACCCTGAACCTCTTGATATCCGACGGGTTGGCCATCACCGATCTCGATCGAAGTTGAATGACGCTGTGGTAGACGCATACAAGGAATGGGCCCAGATTCATGCACCGTCTCCGCTAGCTGAACCCGCACATCATCTGGAAAATCCTGCTCGCAAACCCAGGCGATCCAAAAGCACCGGAGAGGGTTTGCGTCAGCCCCAGGGTGTCGAGCTCGATTTACCACCCATCACGCCCAGAGACGCGCTCAGATCAGAAAATGCCCCTCTATTTTCTCCTCTACAACTCTACTTTCGGGGTCCAGACTTTCCATCTGCTAAGAAGGGCGAAAAGACAATGATTGGAGAGAATGGTTGGCTGGAGCGAACCGACAAAATGCCCGACAAGTCGAAAAAAGCACCGCCGAAAAAAGGCAGAATTCTAGAGGGCATAAAAAGGATTGCCAAAGACATGGTAAGCACATCCAAAATTAGACCTAGCTGGCTTTCTTTACTCACATAGTAAAGGCCGAGCTTCATCACAACGGTCGTCGTGCATACGCCTCGGTCAAGGAGCGGCCCAATTTCAAGGTGTCTATCTCCCTTGACTCACGAGAACAGAGCCTCCTCTACTGTGAGCTCGAGTTCCATCTGAGCAGCGCGCTCAACGATTACATCACAGTGCAGCTGGACAAGGGTCGACTGGCCCCGGACAAGCTCAAGAGAGTGGCCGACGGGTGGCAGCACAAGGGGCGCCCAAAAGTCGTGGGGTTCCGGTATGATCTGGAGACCCAACTAGAGCTCATCAACCTCCACATTGATGACTTTCGGTTCTACGGACGACGTCAAGGCGACCCGGTCGAAATTTGCGGGCTTCTTCACACCATGAAGGTCAACGCTAGGGCTCTAGGTGTGCGTACATTCTGCCAGCCTGATTCGGTCATTGCAAAACAGTTGGTAGATTCCCAATCGCTTTTCAAGCTCCTGGGGGTTCCTGAAGCGCAACAGATTGCCCTGGCTGAGATTGCACAATTCTTCAAGGTAGTTGTGGAAAGAGAAGCTGATCGCCGTGCTCAACGCCAGTCAGAAGGCCTCCGAACAAAGATGTCATACAACCAAGACGAAACTCAGTGGCCAATGCGCACTACGATACAAGAAGGCGAAGATGTTTAGAAAAAGAAAAATAGAAGAGAGTAAGGAAAGGCATGAATGTGAATGAATATAGCCGTTTTCTGGGCTGAGAACACTGCGTTTGAGATGAGACACTGACATAGTTCTATGGTAGGATCATCGGGATAACACGGTGGAAACGGCATAGATGATGCTGAGAGCCCATGCTTTTTAAGTATGAAGGAATAACCGAGTGGCTGAGATGGAGATGAGCACAAATATGTCAAGAACGAAGGAGCTTTAGAGATGTGTAATAACAATGTTTCATAAATTTCTATATAATTGGTTTCGTTTTATTGTAGTAGAGCACGTGATATAATGTGATTCGTGAGTCGTAGACGGTCCAACTGGAAGCGATATTTCTTGAATGACAAACACCAGTCCAATTACGCCTGTCTCAACCAGCAGGTCCAATTCATCCATTATTCCCAAATTGTCTGCAAGACCAGATACGCAAATCAAGAAAAGAAAAGTATAAACATAGAAAGAAAGAGAAAGAGAAAGAGAAAGGCATCATTATAGCCGGGACATGATCATAAACTTCGTTATAAGAGGGCAGGGCTCGTTCAGTGGGAAAGACTATGCCCTATAGCGATGGCTCTCCTCGCTTCTCCGATACCTGATGCGTCTGTCTTCGTATCGTGGGTCGTCATAGACCAGATCGTCATCATCGTCAGCGGGAGGCAAAGCCCTCTCTCTGCGATAATCTCTTTCCCGCTCCCTCGAGGACCGACGAGAGTCGTACCGTACTTCCTCTTCGTGGACATATCGGCGCTCCCACTCTTGCTTGCGAGCTCGGTCTCGCTCACGCGAGTCTTCGACACGGTTGGCAATGGCATTAGAGGCGAGGCCGCCAGCGACGGCACCGAGAATGGTCGAGACCATGCGGGTGCGGTCGTCGGACGTCTTGTCATCGTATCCCTTGGTCTTATGCTTGTGGCGGGCGGCCGCTTCAGAGGCTTCCCGAGCAACAAGACCACCCACTACTGCGCCGAGAAGACCCGCGCCGATGCCAGTTGCCGAGTTGGAGAAGTTGTCGTCCACAGCGTTGCGCGCACGGCTCATGGGGCTCGGCGAGCGGTCGCGGTCGCCGCGGTGGGAGCGGCTGCGGTGGCGGTGACGATCGTCGTCATCGCTTGAGGACGAAGAGCGAGAGCTGGCGCGCGAGGGCTGGCGGCGAACCATGGCCGTGTTTTGGGGAGGCACGGAACGAGGGCGGAGGTTGGCGGGCATAGGTTCTAGATGCATCGTCTCGCGAGGGGATGGAGGCCCGTAGGGCTCATCCAAACGGGAGGTGGAAGCATAGGGAGGAGCGCCAGGTGTGGAAATTGGAGGCGGGGGAGGGCCAGTGGCAGCATGGGGAGGTGGAGGAGCAGGCGCACTGCTGGGAGGGCCGCCGCCGGAGTAGCGGCCGGGAGAAGGGTCGCGACGATGGCGCGGGTACTCCTCGTAGTTGTAGTACTCTGCGTTTGACATTTGATTGACGAGCAAACTGTGTGATGGGTGTTGTGAGATGTTTGGGTGAGAGGGGAGGATGAGGCAAGATGCTGTATGTGGGAGGATGAGTTAAAGGTCTCTCGTTCCCTGTAGGTGCGTGTGTGGCTGACGAATAAAGAACTAGAAGCCGAAAGAAGAACGTTGCAAGAGAAATGCGGCGTCTTTTAAACCCCGAGGTGCGTGGGGATTTCACGGAGTCGCCGTCAAGGTCAGCCCTACGATGATGAGGGACGGATGGATATACGAAAAGAAAGAAATGGGGCTCTGCAAGAGTTGGCGAGTGCCGGGGTATCCGATGACAGAGGCTGTGTACATGTACGGGCATTTGCTGCCCGCGTATTTCAGCGAGGAAAAAGAAACTACAGGGAGGTCGAGTTGAAGGAACAGAGGCTGGTGGCGTTAGGCAGAAACCTGTTCAACGCTTTCAGAGAATTTGTTCGCCCAGTTGAAGCCTCAGGTCAGCCGTCTGAGGCGGATGAAGGAGGAGGGGCTGTCATGGTCAATGAGGGGTCAAGCAGCACATCGAGGCTATCTCATGCACGCAATCCACTCGATGGTTTCCCTCGCCTCTGTTTCCCATTATCCCTACTTGCTCTGCTCGCTCACGCACATGGACAAGGGCATGTCAAGGTGGTTGGTTGCACGGTCGATGATGAACGGTGATGTCACAAGACAAGGACGTCACGCCCCCCACTAACGTCGCTAGAGGGGCACCCGCGAGGGCCTGGAAGCTGTTTTGTACTAGGCTCAATGGACACAAGAGATAAAGCCGTCAGTTTCCCCGCGTGGCGTAGTTCGCCCGCATCGTGGCGAAGCCTTCGAGCTCTCAAACCATGCCAACAACCGGGGCGTTTAGCCTGAGAAAAAGAAGAAAACGAAAACATAGCCACAGAGCCTCACGCTTTAGTTACCTGTCGCTCGCTGAGTCTGTTCATGCAGGACAATTGTGCGCTTGGCAGACTTGCAGCGAGCTTACTCTGCCTCGTGTGTGCTCTCCACTTCAAATCTCCGAAACGCCGGTTCAATCCCGGTTGGACAGAACCGCCCTCGGAAATCTAGGGTAGGCTGAGCCAGAGCATTCCAAGCAAGGGTTGGGCAGATCACCAATTAATGGGAAAAGTGAGGTGCATGGTGCGGTGAGATAAAACAAAATAAAATAAAACAGAAAATAAGCCTAGATAAGCTCACGAACCGGGTTTTTTTTTTTTTTTTTTAATTAAGTTCTAATGACCAGCATTTCTGGGGCAGCATCAAACTCCTGACTCGCCACCTCACATTTTATGTGTGACACCCAACAAAACGTAAATCCCATCTTTAAACCATGTTACTTACTTCATTGAAAGATTCGAAAACATCCACCAAAGTATCGAAAACGGCACTAGATAAGGGGTCGACAGGTTATTATTAATGCAACACTGACAGCAGTATCTTCAGCAAACCCCAAAAGCCAATACCATCTTGACATGTCATGAGGCTTTCACCGACCCGGAACAGCGCCCCGAAAACGCCACAACTCCGGTTAACCCAACCCCAAGCCGCCAGACCTGGCCCGGACGGGCGACTCGCACACATATGCTATGTCACTCTGAGTAGGATCGTGGTAGTACCCTTCCGGATCAATCTCAGCCTCGTGGGGCGGATCTGGAGTCTGGATCTCTCTTGCCGTCCCTTATCCTACGCCGCTGCCGCTACCAATCTTGTCATCATCGATCCACCGAAACTTTTCCCCTCCTCGTGCCCCCATCCTGCGAATCACAATGGACTCCCACCCTGTTATCCTACCCTAATCCGCATCCTCCCCAGTATATTTTTGGCTAAGAACGGACCAACCCCGCTCCGATGAAGCCTCTTGCATCTTTGGGTTGCGAATGTTGAGCCGATGTACAGACCGATAATTTCTCCCATGCCAACGCTGATGCGGGGGTGTTTTGATCGGTTTGTTGCTTAAATAATGATCCTAGAGCATCTTCTCCAATCTGGGATCCCCCTTATTCTTGTAATATTTCTTAATAATAGTAATAATACATTATTTTAGTCCGGGACTAACTCCTCTGGATACGATGGCCTCGTCTGTTGCAACACCAAATGGAAAACCTGTCGATTTGGAATCTCACACTCAAGCTTTAGACAAAGAAACACTCCAAACACCAGCACTAGAAACCACGGTTGAAGTTGATACAGATTCAACTGGTGATCTGGAAAGATGGAACAGTTCCAAGACTAACAAACGCCGTTTTTTTGTCACCAACCTCTCCCTACTTATCATGGGCATGAATGATGCTTGTATTGGTGTGGGTTGGATAGATCCAGTTTGATAATGGCCTTAGACTGACTAAGTGGCTCAACCAGGCTCTCATCCCTTATGTAGGCCCATGATATAGCCCTTCAATCCCCGAATAAACGCTCACCCGGTTCACTAGATAGAAACATACTATGACATCAACTATACCACCGTATCTACGATATTCATTGTTCCTTTTGTGGCCTATCTCATGGCAGGTCTTTCAAACAACTGGGTTCACTACAAGTTCGGCCAGCGTGGTGTTGCCTTTCTTGGGCCTGTTTGCCGCCTCATTGGCTATATTCCAATGGCTCTGCACCCGCCTTTCCCTGTTCTTCCCTGTGCCATGTTATTCGCGGGCTTTGGAAATGGAATCGAAGATAGCGCGTACAATGCCTGGGTCGGCAACATGCACCACGCGAACGAGCTCCTCGGGTTTCTCCATGGCTCCTACGGTCTCGGAGGCACCGTCAGCCCTTTGATTGCCTCTGCCATGGTCACCAAGGGCAAACTAGAATGGTATACTTTCTTTTATATCATGATTGGTATGGCTGTCCTCGAGTTCATCGTAGGTATGGCTGCATTTTGGAAGGCGACAGGGGCAGTGTACCGTCAACGGCTCCAATATGACCAAGGCAAGGCGCGAACGACGACGCGCATGGCCATGAAGAAGCCCATCACATGGCTTATTGCATTCTTCCTCCTGGGATACGTTGGGGCTGAGGTCAGCCTGGGCGGCTGGATCGTTACTTTTATGCTCCGAGTGCGACACGCCGAGCCCTTCCTGGCTGGCTTGACCGTGACACTTTTTTGGCTGGGATTGACAATTGGCCGAGTTGTTCTCGGGTTCATCACGGGCAGGATTGGAGAGAAGCTCGCCATAACATCATATCTAGTATTTTCCATCGTCCTCGAGCTATTGTACTGGCTGGTGCCGAGCTTCGTGGCGTCAGTCATCTTTGTCATGCTGCTGGGCTTCTTTCTCGGCCCGCTCTTCCCTGCGGCCGTGGTTGCGGCCACGAAACTGCTACCTCCGGACTACCACGTCAGTGCCATCGGGTTCGCGGCGGCCTTTGGAGGAGGCGGCGCGTCCTTACTGCCGTTTGCGGTGGGAGCCATTGCGGAGCGCAAGGGAGTGGAGGTGCTACAGCCGATTGTGGTGGCCATCCTGATTTTCATCATCATTGTGTGGATGCTTCTCCCCGGTGGATTTAAAAAGGGCGGCCTGGAGCAGGCTCGTGCGGAAAAGACCCAGCCGGGAGGAGACGTTAAGAAGGCGTGGCAATGGATTAAGCGGAAGGCTGCTAAGGAGGGCTAATTATGGCAGACCAGTAGTTATGGAGCCCGTCGTTTGAATAGGCGCCCGCGGAATACGGCCTACGAAAGAAGGGCGCTTAGCCAATCGAGCCAGCCACAGGCGGCAGATGCAGATTCTCAAACACGATGGTCCGATGATTGGCAGGTGGCAGCGTGCCCTCGCAGGCCCGGAGCGGGAATCAATATCTCCCTCATTTCGGGGTGTATTCACTCCCGCAGCGGGCTGTCGTATTCTTCATGATTTACCGTGTCTGTTGGTTCGTGGTGATTATGACCATGGCGTCAGGCTAATGGATGTATCGTTTGTCGCACGTATAATCAAACACACAGATAAAACAACAGTGATTCAGTCAAGGAATACGCCGAAGATTAAAAACCAAAAAAACCAAAAAAAAAACGCGCATCGCACTGCATGTGTTGTTATTCTCTGTTTCAGAGCAAAACCTGCGACTGTTCTTCCGAAAGCCGGTTTCCTCGCTGCCTCTGTTCGCACAGACAACAGGGTTTCCGCTTTTGTTTGGCTGACATGGGCGGTTGCCAGCTGTACTGCCTGTACCTATCGACCCCACTCACTGAACCCCCGTGGCCCCAGTCACTCATAGCGTGGTCAGCCGACAACGCTTCTTTTTTTTCGCGTGCTTGTTTTGGAAACGCTCTGAACAGGGGTGCGGAATCCATGAACAGCCGCTGTTGGGGCCTTGATTGGATACCGGGCCTTGATGGCAACAACAGCATCCCAGCCCCGACGGTTGTGATGCCCACCGCTCGCTGGCGTTTGCAGCTGATCCTGTCCTTTTGGAGACGTTCGTTTCCTGGTGTTTCTCAACCAGCCCTGTTGTCGCCAGTTAAACTTGGGCTCAACTCACCCTCATGAATGGCATCTCCCGGCCTCGGCGTCCTCTCCATCTTGGGACTGGATCTGAAGCCGCAGACCTGATGATGGGCTCTAAATGGCGTCACCAGGTGCGCCCACTCATCCGACCAAGGATGCCTTGCTTTCCTCTTAAATGAATGGGCGCCCTTTACGCTCGCGGCGTGACGGACCTCTTGGGAGGGTGGCCGCCATTCAGTTGTCATTCCGTGGTGTTCCCTTGCCAATTTGCGTCACGACAAATATTCCTACAAACTGTTTTTTCATTCACCTGGTAGTTGCTACGGGTTGTAGAGACTGTGACTCCACGCTGCGCAAGTGTCAAATTGCTCAATAAAGTGAGCGCCGGCATCCATGCTTGTGGCTGGACCCAGGCGACAATCTCGACTCGGAATATCAAAATAATCCATCTCATCTACAACGTCACCTTCGGATTTTGCCTCCCCTGCTAGTCAGAAGGGCGGCCCGTCATTCTTGGCTTTGTTTTGGACGACCCGAGCGCCGACGCAGCTTGTGTTGTGACTGGCTGCTCCAATTTGGGTGGGCGCTTAGCTACCGGGGTCCTCGTTCTAAGCGCTGGGCGCTGGGCACGAACAAAGCACTTTTGGAGGTGTTTCTATTCTGAAGTGAACCTGAGTTGAGACCTTCTTTAATTGGGTGGTATATTTGTGGAGTGACCCAGGTACGTCGAATTGGCTCTCATTCAATCACTCGCGCCTCTTATTGTCTTTGTCTCCTCTCACTTTTTTTCTATTGTTCTCAATTCATTCTTCTTATACACACAAAAGTTTCAGGATGGAATCATAGAAGGCTAGATCTGGTATCTCTTTACGGCTGTTATTTTCCTTTATCTGTTATTTTCTTTCAGTCTTTGTTTCGACCTTTCATCTAATTTTGTTCGCCCGCGTCTCGTTAATCATTCCCGACACAACAACACCTTCGGGTCACCCATATTTCCTTCCCTTTCTTCTTCATTCGTTCCAGAAGTCAAATTACCAACAACGACAGACTCAAAATGTTATTCTCCTTGCGGAAAAACGACGACCAGGCACCGCCTTACCCGGCCGTGCCTGACTCCCTGCGTACCGATTCATTTGAGATGAACGACATGCGCAAGACCCAAGAGGCCCGAGCCGACACTGCACCAACATACACACCATACCTTAGCCTTCGCTCAAGACTGTCCCAAGTGTGGATAAACCGATGGACCATCCTACTGCTTCTCGTCCTTGTCCGAGTTGTCATTTTGATTGCGAGCCTCAAAGACAACGTGGGCGACGCAAAGACCAAGGCTCTGTCTGCCTGCACCAAGGTTGAAGATGTTGGAAGCGCCATGGCTTCAATGCCTCACTACTTGTCCGTAGGTGTCAACGAAATGGCTGCTTCAGGAATCGAAAAATCAGTCGAGGCCATGGTATACATGCTGGAGTTGATCCTGAAGGGTGTCGAAGCCATGATCATCTTCTACATCAATTTCCTCACTGCTACATATACCTGCTTGATCGCTGGATTGGTTCACGGCAGTCTCGAGGTCGTCGCCGACGTCACAGAGGATGCCACCAAGGCCTTTAACAGCGTCGTCAGCACTGTTACCAAGGAGATCAAAAGCATTGCCGGGGATTTGGAAAGTGGTATCAACAAGGTCACCAAGAGTATCGAGGACTCTGTCTTTGGCGACCTTATCCCAGATATCCCCACTGTCAACTTCACCGCGCCTGTAGATGAGCTTTCGGACTTTAAACTCAACGCGACGGATTTCGTCAAGGACGTGCGTAAGCTCAACGACGACCTTCCCACGTTCAGGGAAATCCAGAACCTCACAGCGGAAGCTGTATCTATTCCATTCGATGCTGTCCGAAAGCTCATCAACCAGTCCTATGGCAATTACAAGTTTGACCGGGATGCATTCCCGTTGGCTAAGAAGCAGCAGCTTTCGTTCTGCTCGGACAACGATACGCTCAACAGGTTCTTTACCCGCCTGTTTGAACTCATCCAGAAGGCAAAGACCATTTTCCTTGCGGTCCTCATCATTCTGGCTCTTCTGGCCATTATCCCCATGGCCTACCTCGAGATTCACCGCTGGAGACGGGAACGCAAACATGCCAGGCTTATTTCCAAGAACACCTATGACCCTATGGATGTTGTCTATATTGCATCG
The DNA here is from genome assembly GCA_020623665.1 of Calonectria multiphialidica. Classification (NCBI taxonomy): domain Eukaryota; kingdom Fungi; phylum Ascomycota; class Sordariomycetes; order Hypocreales; family Nectriaceae; genus Calonectria; species Calonectria multiphialidica. The sequence goes on from JAHVYC010000105.1 coordinate 95,671, forward strand.
CACTCTACGTCGGCAACGTGGGGCATTAAGTTTGCTTCGCGATTTAACGGCAAGCGGCAGATCCTGGTGCGATGGTGTATTGCTTACGCCACGTCACCTGCAGCCCTGTTTGTCCTGTCTCTCGCCATCGCTGGCTTCTTCTCGTGTTTCTGCCAGTGGCTCCTGATCAAGTCCATCCAGGACGAAGTCCCGGCTTTGACGCAGGAAGTCGGCGCCTTTGCTGATGATGTCGTCAAGACATTGCAGAACGTGTCGACGGACTGGGCCAATGATGCCAACTCAGTTATTGCTGGGTTGAATAGCGACATCAACAACGACGTCCTGGGCTATGTCACCAATGCCACCGATGCCGTCAATGACACCATTACGGTATTCGTCGATAAGATGAACGATGGGCTGGAGGAAGTGTTCAATGGTACCATCCTCCTGAACCCAATCAAGACTGTGGTGTACTGTACAGTTGGCATCAAACTAGAGAGCGTACAAAAGGGCCTGACGTGGGTGCACGACAACGCCAAGGTCAACTTCCCGCTCTTTGCAAACGACACCTTTAGCGCTGGAGCAAAAGATTCGATCAACGGGGACTCGGACCTGAACACATTTTTGGCATCTCCGTCATCTGTCACTACTGATGAAGTCAGCGGAGCTGTCGACTCTGTGGTCAAGTGGCTTCACAACAACCTGATCCAGGACGCGCTTATTGCTACTGGCTTGCTGCTCCTTTACTTGATTGTGATCCTCTTCGGAGTTGCTCGGACGCTTGCCGGAATGGCCACTCCTGACAAAAGCCGCGGAGAAGGTGGCACGCGCTATCCCGGAGAGGAACGCTCCCCCAGCCCCCAAGTCGGACATGATGCGTACCATGGCCAACAGGGGACCACGTTCCCTCGGTTCGGGTCTTCTTCCAGTGGGACCGAACACTACAGCAAGGCCTCTAGCGGAGGCAATGAGAAGTTCATGACGGGCGCGCACGGCGGTCATGCAACGCAGGTGGACGGGCATCAACGGAGCAGCTCTTACGGGCACTTTGAGACGGATGTAAAGTATTAGGCCTGCATGAGATGTGCATCGGAATTGTACTGGCCGGAATTGACGATCTGGGGAGAGTTTATTGCAGTCTTACTCCGGCCTGGCAGGACCGTGCCGAGAGATTCTTTCCTTGCCTACTGCATAAGCGATGGAAATGCGTTTGCGATTTTTTTTTTTTTTATAAATCTGTACTTATTTGCATAACACGGCGTTGAGACTGCTTTTTGGAATTGGAGGCAACTCGAAACACTCCCAGAGATTTTCTTTGTGTAATAAGATATGAGATTTGGGTGTTGGGTGATGGAAGCAGAGCCACAGTGGTCATTTCGTCTGAGGAAGAAGGCTATCTGGCCTTTGGGTCATGTTCCACAGAGACTGGAGTCTTTGTAGTCTAGATCACCAAACAGATTGACAATGGCCTCGAAACGATACAAGTACATAGAAATAAAAACCTAAGGGCACAAGAAGGATGCATCACTTTGGTGAATACGGATACGGTTCCGCCTGTGTTCCGCCGTTCCGATGTCTGATGTTGCTGACCGTATGATGACGCTTTTTCGCCCCTGTTGCTGGGGCTTGTTGCTGGGGTCGAAATTGACAGGTGTGATAGGGTCGGTGAATAATCATGCTTAGACGCGGGAACGAGCCCGAAGAGGCTGACTGTTATGCAAATGCACGTCTTCAACTGCAGAGTTGTCTGAAATCGTGGAGGCAAAGGTCACTACTGCTTTGGGCAAGTCCGTGTAGGAAAGTGGGTCGCTTTGCTGCAAGGCGGGAGCTCATGCATGCGCGGAGCTGGGGCATCTGTGGCGGAGGGCATTCTTCCGGAATCGGTGGCGTACTTAGAAAAACCCGTCGGGCGAGGGACGGCTTGAAGTATAAACTCTTTGTTTCTCTCTTCCCGATATCTGCTCTCTCCACAATCTCAAGCCTTCTCCCGACACGCTCAACGCAGAAGACTACGCAATGGAGGCCATCAAGCAAACTTTCCAGCGCTGCAAGGCGCAGAAGAGAGTCAGTCACCCTCTGCCACCCCACCACCCCGCCATCCGCCCAGAAACCGCTGCCCCTCCCTGCCTCGTCCGCGGGGCACGGCCGTGGATGGCGACGAGCGTTTGCGGACATGAAGAATGACAAACTGACAATGGCTTCGATTTGACACAGTCCGCGCTGGTAACATACGTCACTGCCGGCTACCCCCGCGCCCAGGACACCCCCGATATTCTTCTTGCTCTCGAGAAGGGCGGTGCCGGTGAGTTGGCTGAAACCTCGACCGCCACTCCGAACCAATCTTGACTGATACGGTCTCCCAGACGTCCTCGAGCTTGGTGCTCCCTTTACCGACCCAATTGCCGACGGCCCGACGATTCAGACCGCCAACACTGTACGTTTTACAATACTGTTCCCAATTGAGAAATTTCTGAGCGTGTAATTGACCTCTGAGTCATAGATTGCCCTGGAGAATGGCGTTACCATTGAGTCGACTCTTGGCATGGTCAAGGAAGCCCGCTCCCGAGGCCTCAAGGCTCCCGTGCTACTCATGGGCTATTACAACCCGCTGCTGAGCTACGGAGAAGAGCGCCTGCTCGCCGATTGCAAGGAGTCTGGTGTCAATGGCTTCATCGTTGTCGATCTGCCTCCTGAGGAGGCCATTTCCTTCCGTACTCTTTGCACCAAGGGCGGCCTTTCCTATGTTCCTCTTATCGCCCCCGCCACCTCGGATACCCGAATGAAGATTCTTTGCCAGCTCGCCGATTCTTTCATCTACGTCGTGTCAAGGATGGGTGTTACTGGCGCCACCGGTACTCTCAACGCCAACCTTCCCAACTTGCTTGAGCGAGTCAAGAAGTACAGCGGCAACAAGCCCGCCGCTGTTGGCTTCGGTGTGAGCACCCGAGAGCACTTCACCAGCGTTGGAGACCTTGCCGATGGTGTGGTTGTGGGTAGTCAGATTATCACAACTATTAAGAACGCTGCCCCTGGAGAGGCTCTCAACGACGTCGAGAAATACTGCTCCTACCTTACCGGCCGAGGTGCCGAGGAAGTCGCCAAGGATGTCGATGTTGTCGCTGACGTCGAGTTCTCTGGTGGACAGAGCGCCCCCCCAGCTGACATGATCACTGCTGAGGAGGATAGCGCTCTGGTGGCTCAGTTGGCTGCCCTGCACGGCAAGATTCCTGAGCGATTCGGCGAGTTTGGTGGCCAATACGTCCCTGAGAGTTTGATGGATTGCTTGTCTCAGCTTGAGGAGGGCTTCAACAAGATCAAGGACGACCCTTCGTTCTGGGAGGAGTACCGATCTTACTACGAGTACATGGGACGACCTGGCCACCTGCACTTGGCCGAGCGACTGACTGAGTATGCTGGCGGTGCCAACATCTGGCTCAAGCGTGAGGATCTCAACCACACCGGCAGCCACAAGATCAACAACGCACTGGGTCAGCTTCTCCTGGCCCGTCGTCTTGGAAAGACGAAGATTATTGCCGAGACTGGCGCTGGCCAGCACGGTGTCGCCACTGCCACTGTCTGTGCCAAGTTTGGCATGGAGTGCACTGTTTACATGGGCGCTGTAAGTTTTCTTACTGACTTGTTTTTTTTAATTCCAAGCTGGTTACTGACAACTATATTAGGAGGATGTCCGACGACAAGCCCTGAACGTTTTCCGTATGCGACTTCTCGGTGCCAAGGTTGTTGCTGTCGAGGCTGGTAGCAAGACCCTCCGAGATGCCGTCAACGAGGCCCTCCGTGCCTGGGTTGTTGACCTTGACACCACTCACTACATCATTGGTTCTGCCATCGGCCCTCATCCCTTCCCCACGATTGTCCGAACCTTCCAGTCGGTCATCGGTGACGAGACCAAGCAGCAGATGCTCGAGAAGCGAGGCAAGCTTCCCGATGCCGTGGTGGCTTGTGTTGGTGGTGGCAGCAACGCCGTCGGCATGTTCTACCCGTTCTCCAATGAGCCTTCAGTTAAGCTCCTGGGTGTTGAGGCTGGTGGTGACGGTGTTGATACTGAACGACACAGTGCCACCCTCACTGGTGGTTCCAAGGGTGTCCTTCACGGTGTGAGGACATATGTTCTCCAGGACCGACACGGCCAGATTGCCGAGACTCACTCCGTATCTGCTGGTCTCGATTACCCTGGTGTCGGCCCCGAGCTGAGCTCCTGGAAGGACAATGAGCGAGCCAAGTTCATCGCCGCCACCGATGCGCAGGCCTTCCTTGGTTTCAGGCTAATGAGCCAGATGGAGGGTATCATCCCCGCTCTGGAGTCTGCTCACGGCATCTACGGCGCCATTGAGCTGGCCAAGACCATGAAGAAGGGCGAGGATCTGGTCATCTGCCTCAGTGGCCGAGGTGACAAGGACGTCCAGAGCGTGGCAGACGAGCTTCCCAAGCTGGGCCCCCAGATTGGATGGGACCTCCGCTTCTAAGAGGAAGAGACGGAGACGGCATGGAGTTATGATTGCTGAGCGAAAGTGGCATGGTCATGATGGATGTTTTATTGGTGATAGTACAGGTTGGTTGGCGTTTATAGAGACAAAAGGGGGGCATTTTTGGTACATATAATACACAAAGATTTTACACCGTAACAGTGTCCTTGACCTTGGCGGCCTGGCTAGCCAACGCCTGGTCGGCCATATCGAGCTCTTTTAGTAACCTGGCCTCCTCCTCATCTGACAACTCGGTGATTCCCTCCAGATCAGCCAAGTCCTCGTCGCCCAACACGAAAGCCTCCTGCTCGAGGGCTGAGATGACCTTGATCTCCTCGAGCGTGTCACGGCTCTTGATGCTCAGGGGTCCCGGGGTTGCAAAGTCGAGTGCGTACTGGATGATGTCGTCGCGGTCCTCGATGGGCTTGGGCTGCATGCCGAGGGCGATGCGCTCCTGGTTGAACTGCTCCTGGACGGCGCGGGTCTGCATGACGAGCCAGCGCAGGTTCCAGCCGCCGGGGCCGAGCTCCTTTAGGCGGGCGGGCTTGCTCTTGAGCAGGTACTCCTGGAGCCCGCCCTCGCGGCGGATCGTCTTGAGCACGCGCAGGGTCAGGCGGGTCTTGATCTTTGCGTCGAGGGCGGGGACGTAGAAGACCTTGACGTGGACGTTGGGCCGCCAGAAGCGGCGGCACTTGTTGCCGTACTTTTCGGCCACGCGGTTGCCGAAGCGGATGCGCGCGGCGCCGTACAGGCCGCGGTTGGACTGCTTGTAGATGCGGCGCTCGCCGTAGGGGTAGGGCGGGATCAGGCGATCGGGCAGGCGGTGCGGCTTGATGGTCTTCGTCTGCTGGGGGAGCGTGGTGCTGAAGCAGCGGGCGGCGGCGGGCTGCTGCTGGGCGAAGAGGGACGAGACGGCGGAGACGGCGGCCAATGGCCTTCTGCTGGCAAAGGAAGCCATGGCGTGGTGTCGTGTGAGGCCTTTGGCTCTCTTTAAATTTTCGGACGAGGCCCGGACTGGTTGGATTCCCAGTGGGCGGGGTGGGAAAGCAAAGATTGCAATCGGATCAGCGGCGAGGCATTGGCCTCAATTGAGGAGAGGGCGGGGTACGGTCCTTGGCCGAGGGCGAAGGGCGAGGGAGGAATTGAGCGCTGTCCAGCTCCCGGGTCCAGAATGCGCTGATCGTATCACACACTCGGGTGATGGCGATAATCGGCCTGGGGGAGAATTTTGGCATGGGACGTTTGGATGCCCCGGAAGCTGGTGATGTTCCGGCCCCGGTGGGCTCTGCTCTGTGCTCGTGCTGCGGGCAGAGAAGAGCTGGGTGTGGGAGCTCTGCCAATCAGGTGACTGCGTGTGGTGTTCGCGAAAAAAAACCACCCCCACTATATGTATGTAGTAGTCTTAAGAAAGTGGTGGTATGTAAGTAAGTTGCATTCATGCACCCATGCTCATCTCGAGTTGGAGAAAGAGAGAGGGGTTCTTTCGTTCATGTTCTTAGAGCATTGAGGCGCAACCCACCATGTCGACGTTCCCGCCCGTAGACGAGGCCATCCTCCAGAACAACCCAGATTTTGCCAACCTATACAAGAAACTAACCCATGTCGTCCTCAATTCGGATGGCACCTCCAAGGAGATCCCCGCTGGCCGGGAGCGGGCCGCTGTTCGAGAGGTGAGTGTGTTCCAGCCTTCTCCCGCGAGAATAAACGAAATAGTATACATGTTGCCCGGCAGTTGCTGATTTGTTCTTCTGTTTCTCTCTTCTCCAGGAGCTTGACCGCCGCCGACTGACCGCCGCAAAACACCACCTCCTCACCCGAACCATCGCAATCGCAACGCCCACAGACCCGACCGCGGCCTCGAGGACGACTCGCCTGCGCCCGCAACACCAGCAGGAGTCGCAGCCAGCCAGGCACAGGCAACAGACGGAGGTGCCAGAGCCGCTGATAGACCTCCTCATGATCCTCCCGCCGTTGCTTGACCCAGACTCCCCCCCCTTGCCTCAGGACTCGCTCGAGCTGCTCTTCGCCCACCCTCCCCTCTCCGACATCGAGGCCCTCCTCCCGACCCTGGCGCCGCTCATTGCCTCGACGCTGCGCTCCTCGGCCCTCAGTCTCGCCCGCATCGCCCACCCGGCCACGAACCCGTCTTATCTCCATCGGCACATCGCCGCCCTCCCCCAGACCCTGTCCTCGCTGCGCACCGAGCTCGCCGCCGCCCAGTCCTCCCTCGCCGCCGATCGCCTCCGCGCCCTCACCGCCCTGATGACCCTCCTCCAGGCCTCCACGCAGGCCCTCGCCCACCTCGTCCGCGCCCTCGAGGCCAAGCACGGCCACGTCGCGCGGAGCCTGGAGCTGCGCGCTACAGAGGTCAGCCTCGAGGCTCAGCAGCACGACGCCAGCGCCGCCATCGCTGCGGCCGCCGTCCGCCGAGACGTCTACACCCCCGAGGCCATCGAGGCGCTCAAGAACTACGCTTCGCACCTCCGGGATGCCAAGGTCCGCACCGAGGAACGCATTCGCGGGCTGGCGGCCGAGCTGGGCGAGTATGGCGTTGGCGTCGACGGCGGCGAGGGCAAGCAGAAGATGATGAAGGAGATGTCCCGTGTATATCGTGAAATGGGCCGACAGATGGACGACGTCAAAGGGGACCTCGATCGACTAAACCTGAGCTAAAAGATGCCATTGGCGCATACTAGCCATTTACGAGAAACGAACAAGGCGCTGGAAATGCCATGTCATACCATGGGCTTTTCAATTCTGACTCTGGCCATGCTTTCTTGGTTTTTCTTCTTTAATGACTTATATACCCCCCCTATTTACATCCGAATTTTATATAGATCAAGTTGTTCATCACGAGAAGCAATTCACATTTGCAGTATTCCGTTCATGGTACATTGAATTTTTTTCATTTCATCTGCCCACTTTTTTTCTAGGCCAAGGATACAATGTCTTGGCCTAGGCTAGATATTTGGGGTATTTGCAGCCCATCCTAGACCGCCACTCCCGGTTCATTATCGATTCTCATGAAGACATTCCCATCTCCTTATTCCCGGGGGAGGGGCTGGCCAGGGCACTAATTATACAACCTGCCCGGACCGCCCCCGCACCCGTGCATCCGTAACTTTACTTTTGATGTTGTTTAACCACGGACGGCGTAGATGGCCTCAGCAAGGCGGCCAACGTTGTCAGAGGTGATACCAGCGACGGAGATACGGCCGTCCTTAGTGGCATAGACGGAGAACTCCTTGGCAAGGCGGTCCATCTCCTCAGGGGTCAGGCCAGTGTAGGCGAACATGCCAATCTGGCTGGTGATGTGGGACCAGTCCTGCTTGGAGCCGAGCTTCTCGAGGTTGTCCTTGAGGAGGGCACGCATGGTGATGATGCGGTCAGCCATCTCCTTGACCTCGCCGAGCCACTGCTTGTGGAGGGTGGGGTTGGTCAGGATCTCGGAGGCGATGCGGGCACCGTGGATGGGGGGGTTGGAGTACAGAGGGCGGATGAGGATCTTGAGCTGGGAGTCGACGCGCTTCTTCTCCTCGGCATCGGCGCAGACGAGAGAGAAGGCACCAATACGCTCACCGTAGAGACCCTGGAATCCAATTAGCGCTGCGGAGCTCAATATCTGCCATAGAAGAAACTCACCATGTTCTTGGCGAAAGACTGGCAGAGGGCAATGTTGTGGCCCTCCTCAACGAAGTGGCGGACAGCAAAGGCATCCTTGTCACAGTCACCGCTGGCGAAGCCCTGGTAGGCCATGTCGAAGAAGGCGAAGTGGCCCTTCTCCTTCACAACGTTGGAGATCTCCTTCCACTGAGCCTCGGTAGGGTCAACACCAGTGGGGTTGTGGGCACAGGCGTGGAAGAGGAAGGCACTGCCGTTGGGGGCGTTCTTGACATCGGCGATGAGACCCTCAAAGTCGAGGCCAATGGTCTTCTTGTCATAGTAGCGGTACTGCTCAACCTCGAGGCCGGCGTGGTTGAAGACAGCCTTGTGGTTGGCCCACGAGGGGGTGGGGATGTAGATCTTCTTCTCGCCGGGGAAGAACTTCTGGAGGAAGGCAGCGCCAACACGGAGGGCACCAGTACCGGAGATGGTCTGGGTGATGGCGATGCGCTCGAGGGCGGGGTTCTCGGGGCCGTAGGCGAGCTTGGCGGCGGCGGGAGCGAACTCGGGGACACCGGTGATTCCGGCGTACTCCTTGTTCAGCTTGGAGTCGACGACCTTCTTCTCAGCCTCGCGGACGGAGGGGAGGACGTAGGGCTTTCCAGAGTCGTCACGGTAGGCACCAACACCTGTGGGTCGTACAAGGTCAGACCACGAGTGGAGCAGGGGAGTTTGAGTTGACTCATGTCATGATATCGAGGTGGGATGGAGGCGGCGGGGTCAAGAGCGAACGTACCAAGGTTGATCTTCTTCTCGAACTTGTCGGCCTTGAAAGCTTCGGTGATACCTGGAGGTGGTGTGTTAGCGCCAATTGTTGGTAGAGTGAAGTGTTTTGCATTTCCTCCACCCCCTTTGCATCCGGGGGAACGGAGGGGGAAAAGACAATTTGCATTAAAAAAAAAAACGTACCCAGAATGGCCTGTGAACGAGGGGAAACAAGCAATTGATCAGCAACGAAGCTCTTACGAAGCTTTCAAACACAAGAATTGACTTACATCCTGCAAAAATGTTAGCACTGATCGAGATGGGAGAAGGCCAATTGGCTTGGGGAAGGTTCATACGGGAGGACCCTGAGCAACGTTGGCCCAGGTGGAAGCAGCGCGGATGACGCTGAGGCGGGCGGGGCGAAGAGCAGCCTGGCGGCTGGCAAGTCGGACGGAGGACAGCATTGTGGAGGATGGGTGGTGGTGGATGGGATGGATGGGATGAAGGAGAAAGAAAGAAGAGAGGAGGAGGGAGAGAAAAAAAAAATAAGAGGAGGGAGGAGGGAAAGTAAGAGGGAGGTAGTGGTGGTGGGCGGCGGCAGGTGGGTAAGGTGAAGGGCCGTGAGGCAATGCGATGCGCGGAGGTGAGCAACAAAGTGTGGTGCTGCAATATGTGTGCGTCTGTTGCTCCTTCCCTGGCCTAGCTCACCTCCTTCCCACCTTCGGCCATCTGGGCGATCGGAGTTGCACGGAGCCCGGGCAAGGGAGCTCGAGGCCAATGGCGGGCCGGAATGTGGTTCGAGGGCACTGGAAACAGGCCCCACACCAGCACAGCATCCACCAGGCATGTGCCCCGAGGCGCCGCTAGACGCCCCCGGGGAGCAACGAGATGGGAAGTGGTGCGTGGGATGACGGGTGAGATTTGCAGCGCGGGTTTACACCCCCCCTTGGACCATGGCCCTCTTTGCCCACAAACGGCGACGATTGGCAGCCCGCCCGGCGCCCACAGGGAGCAAGGCAGGGCATCAAGGTGAAGAAGGTAGAGAGGGAATGAGCGGCGCGCATGGGCGGATGGGAAATTCTGGTGGGGCTACCCCGGACATCGGACATCGGCGTGGTCGCTGCGCAAAATACTGAATAAGAAAAAAGAAACGCATCAGTAACAGCAACCACGCTGGAAATGTCAATTCTAACCGGCCCTGTGGCTCTGTGTAGCGAGGACCGGACCCCTTGACGGATACCGAGTACGTTTGTGTCCTGGCCTCGCTCTCCCTCCTCCTTCTCCCACCCCTCTCTCCCAAGCTTCCAAAACTGCTGACTGGTGCGCCTGAAGCGGCCGGACGGGAGCCAATTGTCTCCATAATCCATCCATGCCATATGACAATCCACATTCTGGCTTCCCTTTGTCCATTGCCCCCCCGGGCGTCGTACCAACGGGCGGGCTGTCCCATACTACCTGGTCAACCTCCCTCCTTGGACGATAGTTGTGCAATGCGAAGCGCCCTAGGGCAGACAGACTGGGCTTTTTGCTTTTCTTCTCTGTTTCAGGGATCCTGCCTCTTGAAACAAGGGCCAGATGCCCATCGAATCTTCAGCGGACGCCCTCGAGTGGACCGGATACATTACGCATGTCCATCTTTTTCCGTTGTGCATAGCTTAGCACCTCTGGAGAAACTGGAGAAGCATTTCTGGAGAAGAAGGCGCGCCAAAAACGGCAACCACCGTCGTCAATTCCCGCGCCGTCCCGCCGGTGCCCTATACGCAGTATATGCAGTCGGTAGGCGTCGCCTTCTTTCCCGCCGAGCACAAACTATTCATCCATGATGGTCGCGGTTGGACAACTTCTCGTAGCATGGCCCAACTCCTCACCGTTCCCACATTCGTAAGACCACCTTTTGTATATCGTATCCGCTTCAACGGGAGCGGAAGACCGCTTTCCTTGCTTTTTTGTCCAGCTTCAACTCACCTTGCCCACACACACCACACACCTCATACCTCATACCACACACCACGCACCACGCACCATGCACACTATCCATCTGTCCCTTCCTCAAATATCTCACGCTCCGGTCTGCTCCGGGCGCCCGACCGGCTCCAGTTCGGGGCCATCTGCCACATTTGTCGCCTCCAGACCCTCTTTTTAGCTCTTGGCTCCCCCGTCCAGTTCCAGCGCTTCGTCCGCTCCAGCACAGCTAAATAATGCCTCCGCTACCGCGCTCAAGCCTTGCTAGCTCCCCTCGTCTCGCATCATCCGGCCCCTTGTCTCAGCCTCTCCGCCTCTGGCACCCTCTCAGACCGCCCACCCTGGAAGCGCCCATTCGGCTTCTGGTGCCCACAGCGCTTCCGCTCGCCAGCGCGCGCTGCCGGTCCCGTCTCGATCGCACTGACCGGCCCGGTCCAGCGAAAACGCGGTTACATACATGCGTGGAAACAATTCAGAAGCAGGCTTTTAAACTCAATTCGATCGAATCGCCTTATCAGATCCTCAATCTATCCATTGGAGCGCATCGCGTCAGCGTGGGGGAAACTCGCGCATCACATGCACATCGCAATCGTAGTATCGTGTGTGTGTGTGTAGTCAAAATTCGCTTTATTATTTATAGTCGTTATTATGGTGGTCATGTTTCAATCGTCCAACCCCAGCATCCGTCATGCAGTAGAACTACCGCTCTTGGAGCGGATGCATGCGATGCGACCATACGGCATAGCCTGCTCAAATCCCGACAAAGATCCGAGATATCGCCATGGTGCGATCTCGCGTGCATTGATCCCGCAACACCCCTCATTATGCTGGCTGTTTCTTTCTAGCCAAGGACGCATCCTCATAACCCTAGTTCTCGTTAAATCCCCAAAATTTACGCCTGGTCGTGGGTCTTCTCCAGTGTTGTGACACCAACCTTCTCGTACTCGTCCATGACTTTCTCTGCGACAGTTTCGTGGAAGACGTTGACTTCGGTCTCTGCAAACTTCCTTGCGGAAATGCGGCGCTCGAAGAGCACGTCGAGTTCAGCAAATGTTCGGTCCTTGGGCTCGGGCAGGCGGAAGTATGTGTAAATAAGACACAAGAAAGCAATGCCACCCTGTGCTAAGTGTTAGCATTCATTTCGCTGATATTTTTGTCTTCGTTCTCCGGTCCGCATCGCGTTGCGACGACTCATGGCTGGCATTTGCACTTACCCAGAAGAAACCAGCATAGTTGCTCCAGTTCCAGGCGGTAGGGTTGAGCATGTATGGGGTCAAGACACCGTTAATGATGCCAACAACGTTGCTGGGAAAGCCACATGTTAGCGACGTGAACCAACAATCACATAGCCGATGTGTCGCTGAATTGCACGGGGCGGAGAGCTGGGGATGAACTTACTAGAGGTTTCGGCCCAGCACAACGGTCTTGATCTGCAGGCGGCGAGACGACATCTCTCCCACCAGCGAGTAGGCGACAGTGCCGACGGTGAGCTGGTAGACGAGGGCCCAACCCATCATGATACTTCCGGTGGCGATCGAGGCCTGGGTGCGGTGTGTATCGGGCACGAGACCGAGGAAACCCAGGATGAAGAGCATGGCGGTGAGACCGCAAAGACCGTACAGATACAAGCTTCGGCGACCGATTCCTAGAGTCATCAGACCCCAGGCACCGAAAACACCAACCATGTTGATGGCATACTGGCCGAGAGCGAAGGCATACGAGTTTCTCTCGGAAAGACCGGCCTGCTTGAGAAAGTAGGTGGAGTAGTTGGAGAAGGAGTTGCCGCTGAGGTTCTGAATGGCCCAGACCATGCACACAATCTCGGTACGGCGAAGGTCGACACCCTTGAAGCAATCCCAGTAAGAGGCACCGGCGGTGATCTTCTCCTCGAGGGCAGTGGTGTGAACCATCATGGCAATGGTCTCGTCGGGGTTGAAGTCGGTCTCGCGATCGAGGCTGGTCAATCGCACAAGAGACTTCTTGGCCTCTTCCAGACGACCCTTGCGGACCAGCCACCAGGGGGACTCGGGGGCAAAGAAGATGGCGACACCGAGGGGGATGGGCCAAATCCACTGCAGCGCGTAGGGAATTCGGTAGGCCCACTCGTCCTCGCGGTCCAGCATGGCGTAGATGATACCAATACCAATCTCCTGGCCGACACCCCAGCAAAAGTTGACGTAGGTGGTCAGGTAACCACGGAGGGCGACCGGGCAGACCTCGGAGGCATAGGTAATGGTAATGGTCTGGAAGATACCCCAGGGGATACCGCAGAGAATTTCGGCGGCGAGCAGAGCCTGGACATTCTGGGCAGTGAAGAAGATGGTGATGCAGCCGGCCAGCCAGACGAGGCAGCCAATAATGGTGTAGCGGTATCCGAAGCGCTCAGACACCCAACCGTTGATGAAGAGGCCAATAATGGAGCCGCAGTTGGCACCCTAGCATGTAGGAGATTAACTTCTGGTTTTTTCACTTGCAGGGTTTTCACCGGTAGCGGATGACGTGGATTCAACGTACATTACTCAGACCAGCTTGCCAAGAAGCAGGAATTTCGTAGGTTCCATCGGCGGTGAGTTTACCGTATTTTTTGTTCCATTGAGGGAAAGCATCTATTATAGGACGTTAGTAAACAAAACATTTGGTTTCCTTTTTTTTTTTTTTTTCTCGGAAAGGAAAAGATCGGTGTGGTGAAAGAGGTGGCGTACAGAAATTGTTGACCAAACTAATGTCGAAACCTTCCATGACGATGCAGGTAGAAATGATCAAACTCCAGGCAATGGCCTTTGGGTAGAGCTTGATTCCCTGCTTGAGCGTCATCTGGTGCTCCTTCTCAGTGGCGGCGCGAGCATGGTCAATGATGGTGGCGTGGGTCTTGCTGGGATCGGAGCCCATATGGGTCTCGTCCGGCGTCGCTGTGACAGCGGCCGGGCTGACTTTTTCCTCAGCCATTGCGGTAGAGGGAAACTAGGAGAATTCGAGACGAGTCGAGTGAGAGGGATTGAAGATGATTGAAAATGGGATTGGAGAGGGAGATTGGAGAAATATGATTGCCACTCGGGCTATCTGTGGGGTCTTTTCTTAGTTGACGTCTCCACCCCAGCGGACGTCAAGTGCCGTTATTAAGGCGGGCTCAGCCGAATGCAACGTGGTTCGTGTCTCTCGCAGTGCTGTTTTGCAATTGCAAAACAAAGGGCACTGAGGACGGGATGGTGGGAGAGAAGGGAGGGAGCCTTGAAGAGGCACAGGCAAGTTGGGGACGGCTGGGATATTTATCCAGACCCTAGCTGAGGAGAGACGATGGCGTGTGAGGGGTAATTAAACAGGGAAAAGGCAAATTTTGGGGGGATCCAAGACCGTTATTTTATAACCCCAACTTCGGCAACCGACTCTCTGGGCCAGCCGGCAGGTGGGCAGGCGGAACGAGGGCGATAGCGGCAGGGAAAGAGACGGGGAAACCCCAGGGGGAATGGCTACGCGTGGGGATGAGAGGCAAGTGGGAATGCGACTGCAAATGGCCCCCGGCCTGTTTGGAATAATGTCTATGCCACTATTGGGCAGTTCAAGTTGGATTGATTTTTTTTAGTGCCGAATCCTGGAGAATTGACCACGAGGACGACCCATGGGCCGTGGACGTCTGCGATGGGACGTCCGTAGACGGCCTAGTCCAAGGCCAAGACCGGGACTAAGGCCAGAGGTGGGCGGGGAAACGGGGGTCGGGGATGGAGGAAAGAGGAGGAGAAAGGGATGGAGAGAATTTTGAGTTGATTGCGAGTGATGGGGGATGGGTGCTGCTCGAGGAGCACCTAACCCGAGTTAGGCCCAAGATGCGTTGCGGGGATGTTAATCTGTAGTGAGCAATGCAGCCGGGGACCACGCGACATGGATTGCAATGTCGGAAGCCTGCTTCTCCTTGCGTGCTAGCTCTGGGCGGCTTGACCAGTGCTTGTACGAATTCAGACGAACCGGGGGTAACGAGGGAAATAACAAGTGCGCAAGTACGTAAGTGCGTAAGAGTGCGTGTGCGTATGTGTGTGCGTGTGAGTCGTGTAGCCGTTGCAACGGATGGCAGCGTGACAGGTGAGATGAGAGATAAAAAAGACGTGATTGGCTCCAGTCTTGACCGTTCCAGTGGTTCTCTCTTTTTTGCCGCTTCTTTTAGCGAGATCTAGGATTGCAGATGGGCCATGGCCGAGGTTGGATTGGGGAAGAACTCGACAGCCATGTGGGGGAAATTTGTGCGCTAGCCCAGCGTTTTCCGAGCAACGACTCAGTTGGCTGCGGTTTGGACGTTGAAGTTTTTTAATTTTTTTTTTTTTCCCTTTCCTTCCCTGACGGCTGAAGTAGGCATAAGTAGGCATGGTGCAGATGTGGGGATGGAGGCAACTTAGACTTGACGACACCACCACCTCGGCTCTAGGCTGCACATGGCGGTAGCATCACAACCTTAAAGGGCCGAATGCACGAGGAGATTGGGCTAGCTTCTGCCCATCATCGGTTTCGCGTTTCAACCAAACATGGGGAAATATGACCCAGATGCCCTTTGCCCATCAAGATGCTCCCCGCAATCCTCTCCAACAGCCAAGACCTGGAGTCGGAAGTGGGACACGCCTTAAGTTGCGGCTCTGCCGCGGCAAAACCCACCCGATCTGCAGTTCAGGACCGGAGCAAAAAAGAAAAAAGAACGAGAACCATCGGCTGGGTCCGTCGCTTCTCCATTACGATGTCAAATTTTTTTAGTGGCTTGTCCGTCTGGGGGTGCGGAGGGCTACGTACCGTACCGCCCAAGGGCTTGGGGTCGAGGTGGACAGGGCGCCACACGGGAAGAAGACCGACCCAACGACCTCGACAAACTTCATCATGGCCCCAAATGCCACCGTTGTCATTGGCGGCTACGACACGCCTTCCACCTCCAAGGCGCCACAGAAGGAGCTAACTCTCCAAGCCGGTGAGGACTATTGATGTCTTGGTTCGAATGCGGTCGCTGGGGACGGCACCTCGTCTGCCGTGAGACGTCTCGGGTTCATCATCAGTTTTGCCCAGGTAACGACGAATAAGTCGAACGATAACTCACGCCAAGATCTATACAGCTCCCAGATGGGCACTCATATTTACACTCATGACTCACGTACGAATAATTGCATGCTTCAACAACCCATGTTCGGGGTCTCCCATGTCTGTCTGTCTGTCGTTCCGACTAACAACCTATCAGCCGCGAGCCGGGGGACAACGGAACTTTACCGACGTGGAACACTCGTTCATTTCTCTCGAGATTCCTCTTACGTATTTACCCCATGATCTAGTTTCTCTGGGCAGCTCGCTAGTGTCGCTGCTGATCAATCGTTTCCGCGCATCTCGGGACTCGGCCGGGGAGCGGGACCCTCAGTATAAAAAAAAATAAGAGAGAGTGAGTGGCCCAGCCAGTCCACCACGGATATCTGACGCAAACCCCGGCCTGCCCAGCCTCCGGGGAAACCTAGCGCAGCGCACACTCCACGCGGGGTAAAAAGAACGAGTCAATAAAACGATAGTCTGGGGGAACCGGGGAGGGGAGGGGAGACAGAGGGCCGGGGTGCGAGATAGGCTGATGGAGGGAGAATTAGCAGAGGTGGAGAATTACTCCATATCGTTGCAGAAGCTACGCACCAGATTCGAGCATGACCCCGTCCGCCCAAGTGTGGAGCTTCCAATTGCAGGAAAACCAAAGGATGCAGGGCGCTCTGGAGGCAGGGAAGCTTGGGAAAGACCTTATCCCAGAAACGCCCGCTCGACAAGCGCATCAAGTCGTTCGAGGCCTTCATAAAGCCATACCACGCGGGGACCAACAGACTCCAAAAAGTCATGACAGTGAGGGACTTCTGCCCAATTCAGACATGGCGTCGTCCGACGGCTCAGCTGACTCGTCGACTTGCAGGTTGCTGGGTCGCTGGGTTGCGGCCTTCTCTCCGAGATTTTGCGATGAGGGGCCACCCCATCTCCAAATTCTGCATATGCCCCAGCCCCTAAGCCCTTTTTATCCGTGAAATTCGGGTTCTCTTAATTTTTTCCTTTTTTTTTCTTTCTCTTTATCGCTTTCCCCTCTTGCTGTCCTCTGGTTTGCTGGGTGAACACGTGGACCGAGCCCAGGATTCTCGGTCCTTGTCGGGCAAACGGCTGCTAAAAGTTTTAACCTCGAGTCGATCCCCCCCAACAAGGGAGGTGATATTCTTTTTCGCAGCCAAGCAAGGGACAGGGACTGGCCTGGCCTACGTAATGTGCGTCGATATACGTAACTAAGTGGCATGTCCACACATATAAGCGCGGAAAAGTATACGTACAATACAGCCAGAGCTTATTTGTGTCCATATATCAAAACAGCCAGAGGGGGGAATTGTCATGATGAAGAATGATTTTGCGTATAGATTACATTGCGAGAACGCTATTCCTTCTTCCACACGCCTCTCCACCACTCCTTTAGCCCAAAGGCCTTCTCCTCCGCCTCCACATGAATCGGTACCTTCCTCCCCCCAGACAAGCGCTCTATCATTCCCCCATCCCCTCGTGTCCCCTCACCTCCCCGCAGCCCGCGGCTCCGCATCCCGTCCCCCCTTAGCGCCCGCACCTGAATCTCGCTAGCTACCTCGGGCGCCACGTCGGCGAAGCACGTCCTCAGTTCTCGCTCCAGCGAATAGTATCCCTTCCTGGCCAGGTCCGGGGCCATCAGGTTGTAGCTCCGCGTCAACCGGTTGAGCTCCTCGACCGCAAGCTCTAGATATGCCTTCTCTGCACGTTCCCACGAAGCGTCTCGGAATGGCGGTGGAAGAGGACCCGCCTCGATGACAGCCGGTTTGGATTCAGGCGTGGGGGCCGATCCGTTTTCGCTTTGACTTGGCGTCGACTCTGTCTCTGATACTGTCGAGGTCTCCGTCTTGTTGTCGCCCCGCACTCTCGGGTTATGCACCTTCTCCGCCTCTGCGTACTGCTCGGCTCTCCGCATCTGCTCCTCCATCGAGCCGCCCTTGGAGGAAATCGTCCTTGCAGCGTGCCGTTTCCAGTCGTTGCGTAATCTCGCCCGGAACACGTTGACAGCCTTGGATAGCTCTTGCTGCTTCTCGATCCATGGCGGCACCAAGTCTTGTCTTTGGATCATCTTGTTCATGATGTACTCTGTCGTGTCGATGAACGGGTTATCCGCGCGATTGTCTCGCTCCACCCCAGGGCCACGCGGGATATTCCTAAACTGGCCCCGGGCAATGGCATTCTCGATACGTTCGTTGGCCAGCGCCGCAAGCCCGCTGATTGTGTTGGGCATGGCCCTGGCTCCTGGCTCAAACCTTTCCCGAAGCTCTTTTCGGTACGCCTCCCGCTCCTCCTCGCTCAGTCCATTCTTACTCTTCATGTCCATGCCCACGTATGTGGATGCCCTGTCCTTGGCCGTCGCTACCCTCTGCCCTGGAGACTTGGCTGGTCCTCTCTGTAGTCTCATGTCCACCGGCGGCGGCTGAAATTTACCTCGTACACCTGGAGCAAGCGGCTTCTTTGCATCATCCAGCATTCGTAAAACTCCATCTGTTGTTGACTCTTCGCCCGCCCACGGTTGCGCTGCCGCCATGTGCTTCGTGCCTTCCCCAGCAGACGCTGGCATCTGCGCCTGAGCAAACGCTCCGGCGAATTGATTCCGGAATTTCGTGTTCGCAATCTTGTCCAGCAGCTTCTCCTTCAGCTCTTCAGAAAAACCCGCGTCCTCAATGGCACGCCGCCCTGCGGTTCCACCCGTGAACAGAGCTTCCTCTGTGGCCTCCTCTAGTCGGCGAGCCAATGGCCCTGGCTCCTTTTCCTTAGTGCCATCATTATCATTGGTTTCTGGTTCCTTGGGGTTGCTATTTTTATTTCCAGTGTTGTCCGTGGTTATTGCAGGTTGCGTCGAATACTGGGCAGCTGGAAATCTTGATTGCCGAGTAACCCGCAGACATTCGCGGCATAAAAGCGACGATCTCCCCAAAGGATTCGCCATGGTTCAATTTATTATTGCGAATGAGCATAAAGAGGTAGACGCAAGGGCCGTGTTAATTCATGGCTTCAGACTGATGAGGTCGAAACTTGCTGTGCAGATAAGTGGCAAACCAAGCGGCGAAAGTAGCCGGATGTTCGCTTAGTAAGCACCACATCGGCTTAATTACCCATGGGGAGAGAAGCACCGCCCAACTGATCAATCCAATCCTTGTGTCGGTTTTGAATGAAGCTTTTATAGGAAGGGGTTTTACTTTCGCATGGCAATAATATTCCTTGTCCATAATTTTTATCCGTTGAAGTATGATTCTAAAGACTCATCCTATACCGATAAAAAAAAACAATGAGTCTGGCCATGGGACGATTATGCCATCGGGGTTGCAAATAGACTGACATCGACTACTATGTTGTTTTCATACTTGTCGTTCCCCTATTCTTATCTCTTCAATACTTTTTTCTTTTCTTTTGCTTTCAGCTGTTATGGTGTTATGATTTGCGCCTCGTTTTGTGAGAGTTCCTATTATATCCAAAGCCGAAGCCAATCGCCATTATCACTGCGATCTTCAAAACTCATGATTCAGAACACACGTGCATTAAACCTGTCTAACACAACTTCATGGTCTCAGTCTTTTGGTGAGAAATAATTAAAGTGTTGCTTGGTATCAATATCCTTCATTCTCTCATCCTCGTTACTCGTTCAGAGTTCCAGCCCCGGGTTAATCACCTTGGTTGAGTTTCAATCCATTCATCTAACAGTTTCTGGGTATGTCTCCTTCAACACTAAATTGAACTTTTCAACATCCTTTGCAAGACATGCTCATCTAAAAATGCCACGAAGAAAGCCGGCTTAGCCAAGTGGTATCCGTCCCATTTACCAAGATCCAAATATATGATACCCTGCTCGTTATCCAACTCCCTTCGCCCTATATATAGTATATCCCATTGAAAATATCGCCTCGCACATTATTCATCCGCCAGGGTGCAAAGAGACTAAATACGACCATTTTCGACAACTTCCCGCTCTAGAATCTCCTGTCCTGATTCGCCTGTCCGACGTCGTTCCAAGACCCATCTAGTAGCACCACTCTCCTCCTCTTTCATATAGGAGATGCTCTCGGCGGATCCTTTGTGTCGATGACCTAATCCAGCGCGTCGGGCACTATTGGACCCCGCGCTGTCCGAACTTCGATGCCGTTCAAGGGTGCTCATTCCAGTGGGCGAAAGAGGAGTGTCAGGTATACTGACGACCGGTGAATACATCCCATCCCACTGCTGTGGGCTTTGTACAATAGGCGACGATAACACCCCGGTGCCCTCACTTGACTCGTCTCCACGTTCACCCAGCGGAGGGACAGGTGGCGGAGGGCATGTGAGTCCAGGAATGCCGCCTGTCAAGGTCGGACTTCCGGATACGCTGTAGTTGTCCTCAGAATCCTGGCTAACTGTCGACAAGACGGAGTTCTTACGAGCTTGGTAGGTAGTTGGGCTGGAAAAGGTTTGTGCCCAGGGCGAGCCCGGGATATCCCCTCTCTCTGACCGAGGAGATCCCTGGCTAGAGACAAGACTGGCCTGAGAGCCACCCCAAGCCTTGGATCGCAGTCGAAGCAAGGCAGATAGGCTCATCTCGTCTCCACGATCGCCCATGAGAGCGAGCTGGGCAAGGCCAGGGCTTTGAATAGGTGTCCCTGAGCTGAAGCCTGGCATATTTAAGCTCATTATTGAGTTCCGGTTCGAATACTCGGATCGCTCCGTGATGGGAGTGAGATTGGGTTCTCGGGATACCATGCGTCCACTTATTGAGCGATCCAAGCCTCCTCTTGATGCAAAAACACCACCGTTGGCGTATTCAAGTTCCGTAGGATTTTGGGATCCGTGGTGAGAAGGGGCGGGAGCAGAATAAAACCCAAATTCCTGGCCATACCATCCATCTGAATCATTGGCCAAGGCACTGGCGTTCGCTTCTGCAATAATGGCATCATCATCAAGCTCGAAATCAGCCATATCTTCATAGGAATAGCCATAATCGTCGGGAGCGCCGCCACGATCGGGGGTGGTTGGAGAATAGCCCATTTCGGATATAGATGTCTCGTCTGGAGGAGGCGACGATTCACGGTTCAATTTTCCAGAGAGAACAGCTTTGTGGGCAGCTGCGGCGAGGGCAGCTTGGTAGGCAGCAACAGAATCGCCGCCAGCATCTGTCTCGGTGGTTGCGACAGGACTTTCCTCAGGCGAACGAGGAGGAGGGTTTTCTTTACGTTCTTCATCGGGAATTCCCCTCGCACCATCAACACTGAGTGAGGTATGGGCGGTCGACTGAGAAACGCCAGAGTCGGCGGAGAGTCGACATGTCAAGTCAGACTCTCGCTTGGACACATCTTGCAGGGCTGCCCGCCGTTCTGCCTGGGCCTGAGCAAAGGCCCCGGCAATAGGCCGGCCGTATTGGTCGGTGTCATTATTGTCAAAGATGGACTCGTCAAACGGTGTGTCGTCCCACTCTGGGGGAGCGGCAAGGTCCTCGGCGAACTCATTTTCAAAACCGGTCAATCCGCCGTCAAAGTATAGGTCATCCTGCCTGTTGGGTCTGGGCGGGTTGGCAGGGTCCAATTGTTGATTCTGTTGGAATGCAGCATTGTTCTGGAGCTGGGTGGGCGCTGGAACGTCAAGTCCCTGGATACCCAATCCTGCCGGTTGATCGACCTTGAGCGGCAGGTGAGGCGAGAGGAGCCCCGGGGAGATTGAGTCGGGAAGTCCGGGACTGTATCGACTCATGGCATAGCCAATGGGATTTCCATCTGCGTCTCGTGGTGTCATCAGGAAGCCTGAGCTTTGAGGGCTGGCCAGTGATGAAGTCGGGTTTGATCGTTGGAAGACAAAGCCAGCAAAGTTTTCTTGATCATTATCAGGATCCAGACCAGCCTCGTCATCGACAACGTCATCATCCCCCACCATATTTATCTCCTCTTCATAGTAGTCGTCCTCATAATCTGCGTTAACTCCGGGAATTCTTTCTTCCAAACCATCGTCGTCCATCATGGCGTCGTAGTCAAAGCCATCTTCATCGAAATCATCGTATCGCGAGTCTCTGCTAGCGGAGGGGGGCTCGCTTGTTCGCTTCTCTGCTTCCCGCTGACGGTGTCGTTCTTCAAGAAGCTTTTCTTGCTTTGCAGCCCCGATCATGTCGAAGCTAAACCTCGAAGATGTACTCTTCATGTGCCGAGGCAAAGCAGAGAGATCTTTGATGGAGAATCCGGAAACGGATGGTCCCCTCGAAGGGGCGAGTCTAGTAGATGTTCTAGAGTATACTGAGCTAGTCTCGTCTATTAGGCGTGAGGCCTGAGATGATCGAGGCTGCACTGATATTGGTTCATTGCTTGATCCTGGAGGTGGAGGTGGAGGAGCATGCTGTGGTGGTGGAGGGGGCACAGCAACATCAGGGCCTCCGGTTGTCGGATCTGATATAGCTGATATCGTACTTGGTGTGTTTTTCAGAGCACCAGAATCTTGTGAGTATATTGACTCTGAAGCGTTGCTCGGAGCGCGTTGGTTTGTGGCAGAAAGTTGAGCACTTTCTGGTGAGAGAAGAGGAGGACTTGATATAGCTGCCTTCTCTGGCAGAATAGTTGAGTTGGAGGGGGATGGCGCCTGAATTGGGTCTTTGGCTGGTGCTACTTTTCGGGGCCTCGGGGCGCTGAAGTCGTGAACCCGAGTTCCCTTGATTCGAGGGTCGTACATTGGCTCTTCCGGGCCGCCTCTAAGGGGAAGAGAAGTTAAACTCGCCATTTGTTGACTATTCTTCCTCCTCATTAACAATGTTGACATTGGATTCTTGAGGAAGGGGAGGCCCTTTTTAGGCTTTGGGTTCTCTGCGTTGCTCGGCGTCTGAGACAACATAGGTAAGTCGGCTTGGATACGGGCGCCGGCCGGGCGACGGCCGGTTGGGGCACCGGCCGAATTCTGGAGATCGGTTGGCGTGCTGAACGAAGCAGCAGGTTGCATCGAATTCCTGATCGCCTGAGACAGTGGCCGCGAGGGACCAGGCTGCGGGACGGGGCTTTTGACATTGTCCACGGGGTCGACATTGTGGGCTTCCATATCGCGCTGGTACTTCTGGAGGGCGACGCCGCCTATGAACCCGGAGCCACCATTATATGGTGATCGTGACTGTTGCTGCGGCCTCGGGTCTGATTCGGGGGCCATATCGGCATCTCGTCGAGGCTCCAGGGACGGATCGGCTCCAGCTGACGTAACTCGAGTTATTGGTGGCAGCGTGGGCGGGAGAGCGGGGGAGGCGGACGACGGTGTGGGCTGATCCAGTGAGAAGGTTTCGGGGGAGTATGGCGACAGCAAGGAGGAGTGAGGAGAGGTTGGATTCTGGTCAGGCAATGGCGAAGCAGGATTCGAGGGCCCTCGACGGTGGAACCGTAGATGGGAAAGCATGCTGGGCTAGTAGGCCGGCCCAGAGAGGGCCTACGATTCGAGGCTCACGGCGGCCGGGTGGGGGACAAGGACGAGACGGAACGTTCGCGGATGCGCAACGTGGGGTGGACCCTGCAGCGGATGATGATGAGGAAGGCGAAGCGATCCAGGCGCGATCATGACTCGGCGTGTAGGCTGAAGCGCAACATTGCTGGCGGCTCTTGTGGGCGACAGGGATGGGGGATGGATGGGGTCGGGAGGCAGTGCTGCTGGCAAACTAGGGCAGTGCTGGAGCCTGGCGGACGGTCGAGCGCGCGAATTGCTGACGCCGGGGATGCGGTGCGACGAGAGGAACTGGGAGATTGGGACGAGTGCATGCAACGAAGGCTGGATGATGGTTGGGAGGAAGATGACGAGACTGGTGGTTTCAAGCCGCCGCCTCAGAAATGCCGGGGGTTGATGCACGTGCGCGAGCCACTCGGCCGATGGTGATGGCGAAAGCGATTGCGAGCAGAGCGGGAACGAGTGTGAGCAGAGAGCCATATATTCTACTCTCTGTCCCCCCCTTCGCCTTGTTCCCTTCCTTGCCCATCTTTTTCTTCAAAGCGCTGCAAATCTGCAAATCTGCACATCATGTCTGCGGCAATCTAAAATTAAAGGATCCCCCGCCTCTGCCTATGATCGACCAGCGGCCAGTCTCAACGACCCTTGGGTCCGACGTGAAGTTACCAAGCTCACGGGTGACTGTGGGGCACCGTGGTGCTAGGTCTCAAACCTTCCAGGGGGCCACTGCGCCTAACAGCTCAAGGGCTGACAGCGCCGACGCCCTCCCCCATAATTGGAGCTGCAGCCCTGGAACATGCCAGCTAGGACTGCTGCAAGCCACTGTCGAAGTTCGATGCCTGGACCAAAAAAAGCAACACAATCCCAGACAGGCAGGGAGAGAAGAGACGAGAGAGTCTCTTCGTCCTACATCCACTGACCCGTGACCATCTACGCCACTATAAGGTCATTGAGTTTCGTATCTCCCCGCTGCGCTGCCCTTGACTAGCGCCCCCTGTGACCAACGCTCCCCATATCTCAGACACTGTCGCATCATGGGGGTGCGCGGCGGGAAAGGGTCGTCACTTGTGCTAGCAGCTCGTCTGCCATTGGCCCTCGTCTGTGCGAAGGAATGTCGGGGCATTCCCGTCCTGTCCCGGCCGCAGGGTGATCAAGGGATGCGATAGCGACAAGGGATCCCTCTGCACGAGGCCGTGTCACACATAAAGACCCTGATTTTGCAATCTAACGAATACATTGAGTCGTTTGCAAATTACTCCCATCTTGCTTTTTGTGCAATCGCAATTTAGATATGCCAGGCACGGCCCTTCCCGGCTCCTTGACATCTGCATCTGCCCTTGCCGCAATTGAGCTCTTCCCGTTGTCTTGCTGGATTAATGATTAAACGTCCCTAAACTATCCGTTTCATGGCTCTAGTTTAGCTGCTTGTACACGTGATGTGGCGTGTTTAGTGTCTGCTCGACTGTGAGGTGCACCAGATGGAGATGCAGTCAGTCTGGTAGAATGATACCAATCCCTCAATTGGTTACGTCTGCTTTCCAGCGCGGACATGAGTACGCTTCCCCACGAAAATATCGCCAGGATTACATCCTACATAGCGCAAGAAGAAGATTGTGAAATAATATGCCAACTGGTTCAAACCTTCACCATAAGCCAACTCATTCACAGAAACGCCTTGGCGCAATATGCTACCATATCTCGTTCATGGCAGTTTTCCGTTAAGGCTATCACCTTTAAGTGTCTATTTCTGGCACCAGAAAGGGTCCAACATGCTCTCTTTCTCTCTGGCAATATTTTTAACACTACGTCGCGTCGCCTATATTCGATATGTGAAGGTCGACTTTGGCTTTGCCCCAGAAATGGTTGACATCAGGAACCTGAATAGTAAAGCCACAAGTATTTTACGGTTTCTATTTAATCTACTTGCTCAAATACCCTCTGAAAATGGGCCCTCCGTTATCTTGCATCTTGCCATTCCGGTACGTAATTGCGATCGAAGCCCTTGAGTCCCTTATCAGGACTCGCAGCAGTGGGACAAAGATAGAACTTGTCATGGAAATGTATCGATTTCATATATGGAGCTCTACAAAGGAATTTATCGAGAAATTCCTGAGCTCCCCATAGTAGAATCATTCGTAACAGACCCCGTTGCTCCCAGTCCCGCCTTTGAGCCTCGCATGATGTGCCTCCTTGCCAGCAAGATGGTCTAGCTGGAAAGACTATCCTAGGAATTGACTGATGCCGAGAAGTTGGACCGGAGCCTTCAGGTTCAGGAAAGAACAGGCTTGTATATTCCCACCAAATATGAGCCAGCATTAACACGGCTTGCGTAAGGGCTTGCCACTGCGTTGGACAAACTTCCTCTGTCTATCAAACGCTTTACACTCTCACACTCCTGAACAAAACCTCGCGACGAATCCTTCCAACCAATAAGCATCATTTCCATAAATGATGTCGATCCTCTAAGCAAATCGGTTTTTTTATTTAGTCAGAGACCCAATCTAGTTGATTTCGTATTTGATAGCACTCTGGATGATACAGCTCTATGGTCGCCGTTTGTTGAGAGGAAATCCCATTGGCCTAATATGGAATTCTTTCCTGACTTTAGATCCCATATTGCCATCCGGACAATGAATTTGTGAGCCAGATCCAGAAAATCACTTCATTCGACTTGCACCGTCGTCACCAAGCATACTGTGGGATGACATTCCAGGCGAGGGATAAGTAAACAGGTTTCGGTCCCACACAAACCTTCAAATTATGGATGATATATCGCATGCTGCTGGAAAATGCGCCGGACAGATGCCATGATTGAGTCTGGATGTTTAGCTTCGTGGTCTTGCCTACCCGGAACTGCATACTGCACAGCCACCTGCGAAGAATATCCGCCTTTGGAGCTACTTTCAAGCCCTCCGACAGAGCTGAGCGAGGATACAATGAGTATTTGGCGTGGAACTGCTGAAAGGCATCATATCCATTCCTGCTTGAGGCTGGAGGGAGAATTGGATGGTGTTTTGACAAGATGAGACATTAAATAATATAAGACTAAGTGGCTTGCGCGATGGCAGCGAATACAAGATTATATAAATGACCAACCGGAACATTTCTTCATTTCCTTGGAAACGTTAAAGTTCCGTTCAATCCTGGACAATACAACTTGGTAACTTGGGTTGGGAATAACAAGCGTGTAGTTTATGCCGATTAAGCCAACTTAGATAGACGCAGAAAACCCTTGAACAATGTGTTTTTTTTTCATAATGACCACTATTCAGAGATGATATTGACAGCTGTGTGTGTGATGGGCTGCGACATACACTGAGGGGGGTTGTTGTATAGGGTAATTGCCTCGTAAAACTACGTTTTTGGTAGCGACAAAATTATTTACAAAACTGATTCATATCTATCCGCTGCTATGGATAAATATTCTACATGAATATATAATTTAAATATGACATATTATTCTAATATTTAAGCTTAGATTCGGCCCTGTCATTGACTTGTCCTGGGTGATACCACCACACATTATACGAAATGAATGCACAGCCTCAATTCATATGGATATTTACTGAAATGTATAGGAGCTGAATTGATTAACCTCTGTATATGTATATGATCTTTACTACGCTTTATATATTAAAATCAGACCAGCAAAGGCCAGAGAGGGGTTTAGTGAAGAATGGGGATGATGCTTTGCGACACAGTTACCAAACGCCGAACAAAACTCTTGCGAATCATACTTGGACAACCTAATATTACTAAGGATATTTTTATTCAAGTCCGTTGAATTATTTTGAATTCAAACCACGAACTGCTTGTCCTTGCATTTAAGGAACCAGTTTTTGAACAATCGGCGGATGTTGAAATTGCATTTGGGGATTTGGCAAAATATCGTGATATAGAGGAGTGGACCCTGCTGCAAGTTCCCGCATTTGACTTGGGCGGCCGAAGGCGATAAACAGCGCAAGAGAACCATGACGCTATTAGCTGATGATAGACCTGGGCTGGTTATAACATACCGAGCAGCCACTATCACTCGAGCTTGGGATTTTGTGCTCCTTTATGACGGTGTCAAACACAAAAATTGAATTGATGTCCAAGGCAAGACATTGTGTAAACAGACCTTGGACCTTGTGTATGAGTCACAAGGTATCACTGAAAGTTCCACTTGGATCAACCGAACGCGCTCTAGTATTCTGTTCGGAAGATATTGGGCAAATGATCTCTGAGAATGCATTGAGTTTGGCGCCACAAGCAGCACAAGCGTCCAATGAGCGTGTGGTGCTGCCGCTGTCCCTTGATACCACGGTGGCCCGAAATGGTATATCTGGAGGGTTGCTCCAGTTTATTATTAGAATTCACTACTGCGTCCCAGATGAAATGAGATCTTAGAGGCATCTAGTCGGCCCTAGAGTATGGAGGGTGTGTGTGTGTGTGTGGTGGCGGCGGGTGGCATCTAATGCTGAGCTCACCCAAGGGCTAGCTGGCGGCAGAATAAGCAACTCTTGAAGAAACAGACAGAATGGGCGAAACATAGATATCGGGGAAAGCCCCGAATTTCGAGGATCCGCTCTCCCTATTTAATGAAATAAACTGGTGCCACCAATTAGGGTGCATGGTGGTGACCAGATTGTCAGGGATTTTCGCATTCACATCAACATAGTTTACGAGATTCCCAATGACTAGGGTGGCAATGGTGAGATTCCCCAAGGTCGGATTCGACACGTGTGACTCCGGCGCCGGGCTGGGAGCCATTTCTGGCCATGTGGTTCCGGCACACTCATCACCGCCGGTTAATGGGAACTGGGAGGTTGCTTTCAGAATCTGACATGCATGGTGATTCCTTGGCGTGGGATGCCATGAACATGCGTTGGCCAATGCCAAGATAGATAGGAGCCTCATTTATCTTGGCTGGGTTTGACCTCATATGTTGGTTACCCTTTCACCATCTTCTTTCGTACCCATTCAGGCGTGGACAAGAAGGGGGTGCGCGGACATCGTGTTAGTGGGGAAAGCCGGGTCAAGATTGTTATGGCGGGGGGTTGCAGATGCAGAATTTTGGATAAAAGTAAGCATGCCGGCTAGGTTTAAGATCCTGAGTGTTATTTGCGGTTGGTTGGCCATGCCGGTTGGGGTCAGGGGAAGCTGTGGAGACGTGGGCACACGACACTGACCCAACTTGTTTGACTGGGAACGTTTCAGGAGCCAAGAAATGGCATGCTCTGCTGGCGGAGGGCTGGACACGCTCCATCTTACAGGTGTAGAATGTGTGGTATGTGTGGTATGTGTGGTATGTGTGGTATGTGTGGTATGTGTGGTATGTGTGGTATGTGTGGTATGTGTGGTATGTGTGGTATGTGTGGCATAGTGTGGCTGCACTGGCAGGAATCGCATGTCGGTGGACGGAGCCTGATTTGCCGACCCGGATCCGACGGCCAGTTAGTTGAGTGATCATGATAAGGTGCAGAGGCGGAGTTGGTTCTGGGCCAATCCAGCACTGAGTTGGGCCGGGGCGGGGCAACCGATAGTCTCTCTGTCTGGCGCATACCATGACGTAGAAGGCAAGCTCGGGTCTAGATGGCAGCCAACCCGGCACGACATATCCGTTGTGTTGCCGCACAGAGCCCAGAGGCGTCAGGAAGAGTGGTGTCGCAGAAGGCAGGGGTAAATTGCCATGCAATAGTGTGAAAGGGGTCTTGGGGGGCCACGGCAGTACGGCTCATGGGCATTAATCCATTGTGCCACTAGGGGACCACGCTGAAGCAAGCGGCACGGCTGTAACACGGGCGGCGCGGAGGGAGCCTTCGGTCGGTATCGCGCCTCGGCCACGGTAGTGAATGTGGGCAATATCCGGATATGTTATTGGGATCCATAATATAATTTTTTTTTTCGTCTTCTCACTTGCCGCCTGTGGCTGGGGTTTTGAGTTTTGGGACGCGGATGGGATGACGAACAACAAGCTCGGGGATTCGTCCCCAAATGGCCATGGGTCAATCTCAAGCACTGAATGTCGAACAAA
The DNA here is from genome assembly GCA_020623665.1 of Calonectria multiphialidica. Classification (NCBI taxonomy): domain Eukaryota; kingdom Fungi; phylum Ascomycota; class Sordariomycetes; order Hypocreales; family Nectriaceae; genus Calonectria; species Calonectria multiphialidica. The sequence goes on from JAHVYC010000105.1 coordinate 124,942, forward strand.
GCCGTCGTGTGCGTAATAGCCGTTTCTGGAACAATCAGATGAAACCCTGCAAGCATTCGTTGTGACTTCCCCACACCTGCATGCCCTATAGGCGCTTGGCGATGGACCACTCTCAGGGAGATGATGAAATAAATTCTCATCAGACCACGAGTATAGGTCAACGAGCAGGAGCGGACAGGGCGGCCATCTTTTATGTTAACCTGGGTCTTTTTCTTTTTCTTAATGAGCATGTCATCGCTGGGGTCGACATTGGTGGCGGTGTCTCAACCAACACAGGAGAGCAGCGCACGCGTAGCTGGCCTGATTGTGTTTGGCGCAAGCTCCACCGGTGACGACGCCCGGGCGTTTAGGTGCCATATGAAAAAAAAAAAAAAGCGAGTTTGTTCTAACGCGGACATGGGAAACACCAGAGGCAAAGCGACACAATACGGGTAATTAAGCAAGGACTGGGATGAGGGTGCCCGAGTCTCAACGGAGGGGGCGGACCATGCCAAGAACGACGTCGAGTTCCGTTTTTTGCCTCGCAATCAACCTCAGTCGCGTGCTCTCTTGCTGCGTCGGTATGTGGGAATCTCATAAGCCGACGAGGATGTGAAGCATGGGGCTGTGGGAGGGTTGCGCGTACAAAGCACGGAAGGGCCATTCGCCTGCGGGCCGCACGTCCACGGGACAGGGATGCCGGCGACGACACAGCGAGTCAAACGCCGGCGATGGGACCCAGTAGTCTGTCAAGCCTTGGCTTCGCACCACGGCAACTTGTTGGTGCAAGCCAGGCCGGGGGGCGCCAAGGCTGGCTGCTCCCATTCCGCGTATCCCATCCTCCCCGTTGAGATCCTATTTTTGCCCTGGATCTGCCCTGTATCAGTCATGGGCCCGCTCCAGGTCATCTCTGGCCTGCGTCTGAGTTACGCGTACCTTATGTGTTACATCCACTTTCTCACCGTCCCTCCCTCCCCTGGCCTGACAGCCATCTAGTTGATTTATTCGTTCTTGTCCCTCACTCTTCCCACTTTCATCCTTGGCTGCCGAACAAACTTCTCCCACCACCACCTGTCCACCACTTTTAACCTCTGCATCCGCGGTTACATCCAACTTCCAGTCAACACCGTCTTTACGAAATCAGCATTCCTATTATAATAAGCAACTGGACCTTAATCGGTACTGGGTTGTTCCCCTCTTTCTTGTCCTCTTTTGTTCTGTTAGTTTGCTATCGAGGACGTTGAACATCATCAACACATACCGGAGTTTGCATTTCCCCAACCAGCATCAAATGTTTGTGTTGTAGAAGAACCGAGAGCCGATTTTTTTTTTTTTTTTTTTGCCTGAGCGTCGTCACCAAATTTACTACCCCCTTTATCGACTGTTATTCCCTTCTTCAGTTTTCATCGCTATGATCACTTCAACATTAGACCACCACCTGCCCGGGAGCAGCGAGGGAAACTCAATCAAGAGCATGCTTCTCTTCTGTTCCTCTCGCGCATGGCGAGGAGGAGTCCGGGTATTACTCCAGCTCAGCGCTGCTTTACTTACTGTCTTCCTCATTTTCGGTCTATTACCGGGTCGTCTCGGTACCAGCTACAAGGATGTTCTGACTCGGTCCTCCCAACCAGAGCACCAGAGCAGCCTTAGGATGGTTGTCTTTGGTTCTCCTGATGTTGCCAGCAGTGTTGTTGACCCTACCAACGCTCGTACCACGTGGACCGAGGAGCTTTGCAAGCAGGTAAGAAACGCTCGAAACCCCTCGTTGAACACCCCGTCTCACCTGTTCTTCCCAGCTCAACTGTACGTCGCATGTCTCCATGGTCCCCTCGGGCCGCGGTTTGGCGTCCAACAGCATCTACGCCAAGGAGCTGAGCGAGCTGCGTGCCATCACCGCAGAGGCCAATATCACGGAACAGCCTGCAGATGACTACGACTTCATTGGCGAACAGTACCCCGTCCCCCACAACACACCCGACCTGGCCGCTCAGATTGAAAAATTTCTCGCCATGCCGCCGCCTGAGGAGGTGCCTCACGAGACGGTCTGGGTCTTTTCCTTTGGCACTTGGGAAATCTGGAACCTGGCTGCTATGCCCCTCAGCGTAGCTGAGGAGGTCATCGACTCCACCGTTAACCACATCTTTGAGCAGATCGAGGTCCTGTACAAGCATTCTCTTGTGCCCAAGTCTGTCGCATTTTCCGATTTCTGGGCCAACGCCACAAACTCCCAGGTACTCGAGTTGACAAACCCCGATAACGTCCAGGACGTTGATAAGCGCAAGCTCGAGAGCTTCCGAGTCGTCTTCCCCAAGCTCTTTGACATGTCTCTCACCCCTGGCTGGCGTGGTCGACCCAAGCCTACCTTCCCCAACAGCCTGACCGAGCATACCCGAAACGTCATGTGGTTGACGCGGTACTGGGACAAGGCTATTTACTACGGCCTGCATGACTTCAAGGAGATGGGCGCCAAGAAGCCCAAGGGTTACGAGAGTGCTGACGAGCCCGAGTCCCCCAGCCTGAAGAAGAGGAGCGACAACGGATTCCAGCAAAAGACGGCGTCCGTGTTCGACTACCTGCCCGCTGCTATGCGACCCAAGTCCCTGAACAGCACGGCGGCAGCTGACAACAAGCGTATCATCTACGCACCTTACCCCAACCGCAACGGAGTCCAGGTCGACATCGCCCGGGTCCTCCTTGATATTATGATGGAAGAGGGAATGCACGTCTCCGAGGTTCAAGACTCGGAAGGCCGAGGAACTCTGCCCGAAACCGACTCGAAGCGATTCTTGAATGTGTGGTCGCCATGTGTCCGGACCAAGACGGAGGACCTGACGGTCGACATGACAGACGTTGAGGTGGAGTGCTCAATTCCCCAGGACCATCTATTCCACGACGCCTTCACCATCAGCAACCGGGCTATTCTCAGCCTCGGCAAGCCAATGGTGGAAAAGGTGGTCGACAAGCTGTTTATTCGACAGCCCAAGACGAGCTGGTACTACTGAGTGCCGAGCGGCACATTGATGCATTTGCGCAAATAATTTTGCTTTGGCGTTGGGCAAGCGATGACTGAATTACTCATTTATTTCCTTTGTTTTTAAACATGCATGGAGCGATGCGGGATCTGCGGGGCGTTTTCGGAAGGAGGAATATTCTGGTTGAGCAACATGTACATTGATATGATGGCGGCCCTTGCATACACATGCCGTGACACACTACCAATACCCTGGGAATTGATTTCATCACCAGTTTTTGCATCCCACAGCCAGGCCGTGAGTGACTCGACAACGATGGGCGATGATGGGCGATGGCTCCCTCCCCCAACAGCAGCGCCCTTGAATGTCCAATTTCGCGCGGGTGCCGATCTCCCGAGTCGTTCGTATTGGTGTCTCTGCAAAAAGGAGTCGTTGAGATTTGGCTCAAGCCTCCCGTCTCATGGTTAGGGGGAGTAGCTGCCAGAAATATGGCCATTGTCCAATTAAGTTTGCGAGCTCGGATAGCTGCGCCGAGCCGTGTTGCCGTGCTGGCTGGGGCGGCGCCGAAGATCCGGGCCCTCTCAGTCTAGAACCAGTCGCAGATGGCCAAGCTTTTTGTGGCGTCGCCGAGTCGCGCGCCTTCGATTTCGCACATGGGATTGTTGAGTGGGGTTGAGAGAAGCCTAGTCCGTGACGTGACCAAATTCCAGTTCCTGACAGCGGTAATGGCCCCGCCAAACACATGATGTTCCTTGTTTTTCAACGAGCCTCTTTTTTATATTTTTTATTCTTTCTACGGGGGTGGCCATCGAGGCTGGATTCCAACTGATGTTGCACAGCCTCATTCATTGCCTCGCAGCTGACCTCGTCGGGTGTGGCTGCAAAATACGCACCGCAGCCCTTCTGCCTCATTCGGACTCGTATCTGATGACAGCATAGTTGTCGTTGTTGCTATTAATGTGGCACATCCTTCAGCCCTATGCCCGTCGTCATCGAGCGACCGTCTCTTTTGTTGTATAAATCCTCATTCGTCGCTGCGCCGCCCTCTCTTTGGTGCCTGCTGAGTGGTGATCGGCGCGGCTCTCTGCAGTGTCGTTGGCCCAAATTGTATTTGGCTTAAGATCTGCCGATTTGCATGACTGTCATCATGTAGCGGCATCACACCCCCCCTCAGCGGGTGACTGAAAACATGGCTGCACACCATCTTCAGGCGCCCACCTTTGGTTTCCTCATCCCCAGGTGGAGAGAACTGCAAGATCTGAGGCGAATAAATAAGGTAGACAGCGCAACGCAAGACTGGTGTTTATCTAACCGTGGCTTGTTTTATCGTCAACCCCCCCCCCCAATAGTCGTATTGAGGAAGTAATTTATACCGTGTGCCATACGTGTATCCCATCATATACGCGCCCCTCCCATCTGTTTTATCTACGTTGGTGATCTACGTGCTAGTTCTCACCCAGGCCTTTCCCATCACAATCGCCAAGCCCCAGGCTGTCACGGGTTGGTTTCGCTCCCTGTCGCCAAGAACATGGGGAACCGGGGCGAGCGATCCTCAGCGCCACATGTAGCAATATCTGCCTCAGTTCCTTCCAGATCGAGAAATGCCCTCTGCGACGCCCCCTCAGCCCGCTGCCTCTTGGGGCCATAGCCTCGTTGCCTGCCGCTCCTTGATGTCATGGTGTTTTACTTGGGGTCGCTGGGATAAATACCCGCCGAGACCTGACCTCGAGGACCACGGGACTTCAAACCGCTGATACCAGCATCCAAACCTCACGGGACCACAGCATCACCATCTACAGTCACTGGCTGCACCAAGGCCGGTAAGCCGAATTTTCTATACCTATAGACAAGCCCAGGGCTCGCGGCCCGGCTCCCCTCTTTTTCACCATGTCAACAACCTCCGAAGAAGCCAGCCCGTCAGAGGATGCTCGCGCAATGCAGCTGCGCATCCGAAGAGAGCGCAACTTTGAAGAGATCGAAGCAAACCTGCCCGACCCCAAGGCTTCGGCTCTCCAGCACCCGGCAGCCGCAGTGGCGGGCTTTGGTAGAATCACCAACTGGCTCTCCAACCTCAGCAACATGACGCGTTACGGGCGACAAGTTGGGGGCGACGACATTGTCTGGTTGATGGACAACACCGCCTATCGCTCCCAGAAGGGTGGGTGGGAAGCCGAGTTTGTCGCCGCCGTCTTCGAACCCGACCTGAAGATCCGTCTTGCGGACACTGTCTCGAGCATCGCGAAAATGGTGGGGTTGGCCGATGATGCGGAGGAGCGGGATACTATCGAAGAGCGCCTCATTCCTTTCCTCTGGGATATCCAGACTATTCGGGTGTTCAAGCTCAACCACCACGGGAGGGCGATGAATATGGGCCCGACCAGTTTCAATGGTATCACATCCCAAATCATGCCGGTCAAACCCCAAGAACCCGGACGCTTCGTCACGGGCACGGCAATGGTCCCGGAAACAGTCAAGGGTCTACTCAATATGCGAACGTACTACGCCGGTCCAGACGGTTGGGGAATCATTTCGGACATCGACGACACGATCAAAATCACCAACACCAACGACCCCATGAGTGTCCTGCGCGAGACCTTTGTCGAGAAGCCCACACCTGTCGATGGCATGCCCGAACTGTACATTGACATCAAGTCGTATCTCCCTCCCGATACTCCCTGGTTCTACCTGTCTTCGTCTCCCTACAACCTGTACCCTCTTCTCCAAAACTTCCTGCAGAAGCACTACCCCTCTGGCACAATGATCTTGCGCGACTCGAGCTGGAGGAGTGTTGCGGGACTGCTGTCTGCTCTTACCATGGGGACCGAGGAGTACAAGGTCGACCGCATGAAGAAGATCAACTCGTGGCTTCCCAAGAAGAAGATGATTCTTATTGGTGATTCAACTCAATCTGATCCGGAAGCATATGGTGAAATGTGAGTTACAATTGCCTAAATCCTCGTCGTTTCTGGCGTGATTTACTGACCGATTACAGATATCGAACGTTCCCGGGTTGGGTGAAGATGATTCTCATCCGGAAAGTCACCGATATGAAAGCACTTGGCATCAATGAGAAGAATCAACTGAAACGATTCGAGAAGGCCTTTAAGGGTGTCCCTCTAGATTCATGGCACGTTTTCGAGGACCCCAAGCATTGCAGCTTGATGGTCGAGAAGTTGATCCGCCAACCCGGCAACTGATTGATTCAATGCGGTTTCTTTATTCGTCTCGTTCATGGTCCTCCATGTTCATTATGGTTCATGCCTGAATGCTGCATTTTCTTTGTACACTACAGTATGAGAATTATGACGTGTTTTTTCTTTTTGGGTTGGTTGCAAATGAGTTTGGGTCCTGGGACATTCATAGACCAAGTACTGCATTAGATACCCGTAGAAGAGTTCTGACTTTTGTATAATTAATTACTGTTATAAATACCTAGATGATGAGCTTATTCTCGGGCTGTAGAATTCGATCCGTGGCCCTTGAAGGCAATAAAAAAGGTTTCATCAGCAACAGGAATATTGCTCTCATCACTTCTATATATACCAATACTCTTACCATGGTCTTTATATTTCCTTCTTTCTACTCCCTCCGTCACCTTCTGAGTGACTATTGACCTCATCTTACCCTATATCTCGAGACTGCAGGACATCAGGGTACACCAGAAAGAACGACTGCTTCAGGCCCATGAGCTTTCAAAGGGTGTAGTGACATCATCTGACTTTGGGTGCTGTATTATGTTCTTGGTATATTTATTATCATTGGGATATTTACTTGCTACTTTTGGGAGACACTAATATGTACAAGCTCAATGTCACTCCTGTTGCTCTTCCCATCATCATCCGGACCAAACTCGGGCGATTCTGGAGCGCGCTTGGCTCTGGGCATGCGCATTGCTTCTTCGATTCCGACGGGGTATGATTCGTCAATTTCCTCAAAGCCACTCTGGACCGCCCTGCGACTAGGAGCGGACTTGCCATGCCTCACTGAATCATTATAGTTGTACTGGGAAGATGATCCGAGATTGCGGCGAAGGTAGGGCCGCAGCGAGGGTAGACAAGCAATGATGAGCCCGATGTAAGCATCCAACGCGCTCCATAGTTCTATATTTGGTTCTGTCAGTGAATGCGATTTAGTAAGCAATTGGGCTACCGCTGGGCCGAATTTACCTATGGTTGTGATGGATCGAAATTGGCCATCCGCAGTCAACTGAATGGTCAGGAACCGTGTCAGAGAGAACGCGATATCGATTAAGCCGAGGAGGAAGACGCAATACACGCCTATCTTTGTCTTGAGTCGCATGTTTAAATTATAGAGAATGAGAAATGGTAGTGTAAAAACTGAGAACAGAGAATGGTTAATAATTTACCAGCCAAGAAACTGGTCCCCAATGACCGGAATCTTGTATGATCGAGAATGTTGCACTTACGACACAGACTACCAAAGAAATGCAATGACCAGGCAACCTGGAATATCGTGGCCACTACAATTTCGCCACACAACTTCTCTGGTTGGTTAATAGACCTAATGGTGCTGTTAAACAAAGCTGCTCTTGGGGAGGTAACGATAAGTTGGAGCAAGAAAAGGAGGTTTCGAACTTACCAATTCCTGTCGATTGGAAAACAGAGAAATAGCTGCAATAGTATGGATGCCACGTATGCAAGTGCACAATACACAATAACGACCCAGAGCAATATCCTTCGCTTCCTCATCGATGGCGGGAACAGCTGGAGATAGACGGAGAGGAGAGAGGCCTTGCAGAGGTAGAATGTTGTAAAGTATGGTATGACACACCCCCACATCACCTAAGAGCATTTATGTAAAATTAGCTTTCCGCCTGAATAATGGGCCAAGGAATGAATGCGATTGCGGACCTTTAATATATATTCGAGCGTTTTCGGGTCGCCATCGAAGTTGTCGAGAGTATAGTTGAGGCCCGGCTTCAAGACACCATTCCTGCTAAAGACAATGTCAAAGGACGCAGACGTAAAAGCCGAGCACCAAGCTGCTATCATGAGCAAATCGCTGGATAGCAGCCTCCGCTTCTGTATCTTGACTCGCAGATAGATGCGTGCCGCGATGACAATTGCTGCAATTGTAATGAGCGTGTAGATGGTGGCCTGGTCATGTCGACACCGATTAGCATTGTTACATGGTCCCCACCAGCCCATCCAGACTGGGCGTATCGAACAGGCTGAGATTCTTACCAGGACGGCCGCGCCTGATGGCGCCGGGGCCATTGCGACTCGGTCACAGACGAGGGTTGCGCAAGAGGCACATTCCCTACCACGAAAAGACGGTTTCTGGGCCAGAGGGAGATGTTGAATCGAGGCAGAGAAACATGGCCCTGTTGCTCAATTTCCTGGATGGATGCTCGTTAAGAAGAGAATTCTTCAAACTGGCTGCACACGCAATGGCCGATAGGCTGTGGTTAGGTTGGTACGCCACTCGTCTGGGTTGGAAACCTACTGACGCACACTGCCAATAGGAAGCTCGCCGGTAGGGCAATCTAACAATCTCCCGAGGGACGTCTAACGACATCAAGGCTGGTGTCGACGGTGTCAACGAAGCGGGATGTTCGGATTCCGGTGCAGATACTCGGTTGGCTCCCCGGCAAGCCACCCAAGGCTTTGGCCAATGGTGGGACGGGGGATGCAGTCTTTCATGCAGGGGAATCGCGCGGTGCGTGCTACAAGTAGAGTGGCTGCATCCTTTTGACCCCATGTCCGGCACTCAGCTGAAAGCCACACCAACGCTGCTGGAACCGGGCAGTTCCGAATGTGCAAGCCACCAACAACGGCCGTGGCAATTGCCGCGCGGCGCAGTAGGACGAACGAGAGGGTCTGCGGAGTGGGAATGTCGATGACGGGGAAGAGGTGTGAGGAAAATGAAATCAACTCCGTAATTGAAGAGATCACCGAGCTGATGACGATATTACTACTGAATTACGTTATTTTCTTGCTGGTTGTGGGCATGTTGGTTTCTTATCTCCCTCGTCTGGAGAGAGTCGTTCGTTCTGTGCCTGGTTGCCTCTACGCGAGTCAACCCAACCCAGCCCAACACAACCGGGCTAACCATAGACAGAAGCTGGATAGAAGTAGAAGCAGCCCTAGACAGCCCCAGGCAGCCCCAGTTGGTTCCAGTCGGTCCCAGTCAGTCCCAGTCAGTCCCAGTCAGTCCTTGGCAGCCCTAGGGAATGCTCAGTCGGCGTGTATAATTTAACCTTGGAAATGCGATGTGCCCCAGGATGCGCCTGCACGTGTGGCTTGGCAGCTGAATCAAGGACGTTTCCCCCGCGCACCACCCCGAGCGGACCGTTAAGCGGCCACGGGCACGCATGGACGGGCACGCAACAAGAAGCCCCAGCCGCGCGCTACTCCCCGATTAAGGCGTTGTTGGCGCCGTGCCCCATCGCCTTGCCCCATTCCCTCGTCCTGCCTTGTCCCGGGCCCTGATAGCCGATCGTCACCTTACCAAGACGGGGCATCGGACAATACAAGCTTGTTCGGTTACCCGCCCGATCGCCAGACACGGGGCCCACGTCGAATGCCGCAGGGTCCAGTTGACGACAATATTTATACTTGACGATGCCGGTATCAGTGGTTTACTGAAGTCTGCTCCAATCGTCTCGCATACTGGGCTAGGATTTTGACATCATGGCACGCCATCTCTTTACACTCTGTGTCGGCGCTTTGGCGGCTGTCTTGGCTCCTGTTGCGGGAGCCGTCAAGCCTGCAGCCGCAGATGCAGATGTCGTCTTCCAGAATGGAAGCATCTACACAATGTGCCCCTCGGACACCGTAGCGGCGGCAATGGCCATCAAAGGCGGCAAAATCACCTACGTCGGGCCCCAGAACAACATCAAGAGCTACATTGGCAAGAAGACCAAGGTCATTGACCTGCAGGGCCGAATGGCCATGCCTGGGCTGGTTGATTCGCACATGCACGTCCTCTCGGGAGGTCTCTTCCTGTTGAAATGCGACCTCAGCTACCAGTCGCTACCGCTCGACAAAATCATCCAACACATCCAAGGCTGCATTGATGGCGAAACCGGCAAAACCGACGCCGACTGGGTCGAGGTTGTCAACATGGACTACCCCGGACTAATTGACAAGAGTGGATCTGTGGGCAAAAAGGAGCTGGATAAGCTCAACACCAAGCGCCCAATCATTATTCGCTCGAGCGACTACCACACCGTCCTAGCCAATTCACGGGCCCTGGAGTTGTCCGACATCACCGCTAATACAAAGGACCCTGCTGGTGGCAAGATAGAACGCCTGCCTGGTAGCCAGGAGCCCTCTGGCGTACTCCAAGATGATGCGCGCGAGCTTCTTTCCGGCCCTCCTACGCCGTCAGATGCTGAAAACAAAGCAGCCGCGCGTGCTGCCCTCAAGCTTTTGCGCGAGGCTGGGATTACCACTTTCCAAGAAGCTGCCGCCGGTGATGAACACCACACTGTATTCAGTGCTATCAAGAACGAAGGCGGCCTCACTTCTCGCGCTTACTTCGACTACCGTATTGAAGCACCAAGCTTGAAAAATGTGTCTTCCGCTGTCCAGAAGGTTGTCAGCACTGTATCTGTGTTCCACGACAAGTCGGCCATTGGCCCCAAGCCCACCCTCAAGTGGCAGGCTATCAAGGCTTTCATCGATGGAGTCATTACATATCCCGCCAATACCGCCGCCCTAATTGAGCCCTACTGGATGCCTGTGAATGGCTCAAACGACACCTGGGCTCCCGACAACAGCACTCTCAATGATCCATACTGGAGCGCTGAAATCCTCGCCAAGACTCTTGAGCTCGTATTCTTGAATGGCCTTGATGCCCAGTTGCACACTGATGGCGATCTGTCGGTTCGTATTGCCCTCGACGCGGCAGAGTCATTCCGCAAAAAGTATCCCAAGCATGACTTCAAGCTTGGCCTGGCCCACGATGAGCTTTCGCACGAAAAGGATTGGCCGCGTTTCGCCAAGCTCGGCGTCGACCCCATTGTGAGCTATCAGTGGTCCCAGCTCAGCTCTTTTTACATCCCGAACACGTTCAAGTCTATTGCCGATTACCGCATCAAGAACCTCCAGGCGTGGGCCAAGTTCGAAGCCGCCGGTCGTCCCCTAGTATATGGAAGTGATTGGCCAGTATGTCCCGCACCTTGCCATTTTGTACCTTGGGTACCAATGAAGCTAACAAAGGTAGATTGACCCCCTTGACGAGTTTCTTGCACTCAAAGTTGCCGTCACACGTTCCGGAGATGCTGAAAACCCCAACTCCCCGGCATCCCAGGGGCCACCTTACGATGGCGTCTTCCCAGGCAGTGGGATTTCTCGCAAGTCGGCCCTTCGCTCAATCACAATCAACGGTGCTCGGTTTCTTCGTGCAGACAAGCAAATTGGCTCACTTGAGACGGGCAAGCTGGCGGATGTCATCATTCTCGAAAATAACTTCTTCAAGGTGCCAGAAGAGGAGCTTGGTCGCCAGAAAGTACTTCTTACGATGGTCGGCGGAGAAGTACTCTATGTCGCCGATGGACACGATTTCGGAGTGACCCCCAAATTTCCCAACAACGACACATCAAGCTCGACGCTTGCCCGTCGCACCATCGGAGGATTTGGCGCCAAGGATCTCTCCCAAGAGGGAAAGGCGAGCGCTAGCAAGTTGAGGAAGAGAGGAGAATGTGTGCACAAGCACTAAAAAAAGGGACCGCTGCTTCAGGGCTCATTTTACTTTAGGTTTGAGTAGGTTTAGTTAGTATACCATAGAGCTAGAGTCGAACCCAAACAATAAGAGGCATGAGGAAGCGCACGCATGCACCTAACTCAACTAGAATAGACTAATCATACTTTTCTTGACAAGAGCATCCGAAAACAATATTTTCCTAACGTATTTGACCCCGAGTAAGGATAGCCTTGCCGTTATTGGCTAGGTTTAATATGGCGAGGTCCTATTGAGGCATAGTAACATGCACTTACACAAGCACGGCTTTCATTTGTCTCTCTAGATTGACAGTATTAGTAAGAAGGATCTGATGTGACGTTGTGATGACGATTGTGCTTTTTGAGCACTTTTATTATGAGATGACGGTTGATGGAGGATTAAATGCTTATAGAAAGCGTCTACGCCTGAGGACTAAATTCGTGTAGGCAATGAAGCACGATGTATTTTATTCTCTGCAGTGCATCTTGCAGACCACTGTCGAGACTCTTCGATGTTGAATTAAAAGTTTTGCATAATTGCTGCTCCATAAGCGCTGGTTATCACACAGCTGCATCACGCAACATCCATGACCAGCGAGTCTGAGGAAACGGGTGCAAATAGAAGATTTCCCCCTTAAAAATTGCATCATGTCCGCAATTTTAAGAAAGGAGCCTGCAGCAACACACTCCAATTGGTAATATAATTTGGAAATTTGAGAAACTGATAGCATCTGGCTGTGCTTGGAACTTTGCGGCGGGAATGATCTCGTTGTTTTTGACCACGGTAACAATACTATGAGCCCACATTCCCTTTCCGAACTGGTACGACTATGAAAGTCCAACCAAGGCATACCATTTAGATGGAATTTAAATATCATTCATATTAAGCGAGAAAATAAATCCTGAACTGTGGGCCGTGAGGCCTTGGTTCAAAATGACTCCGTATACTCGACAATGAACAATCCCTTGAAAAGGGGTTGCGTTGGTTGCATCAATGGCCTAGATCAAAGCGTTGTTTAAATGGAGAAGGAAGCGCTAATCGACTCAAACCGGCGCGTGTCTCACCTCGCGATTAAATCACACCCGCCCGCTGTTGATGGGAATGTGCAGCGGGGGTGGCCATGAGGCCGCCACGGATGAGTGCTGTGGTGAGACATGCATCACAGAAGCCCATCTCTTGGGTTGCAGTGCATAAGCACCGAGCGCGCAACTCTCTCATTTCCCGAATGCCAAGTCATCAGAGACTAAAAAAAGTCCTTGAGGGAGGCGACTTCAACTAAGGGGTATGGGAGGCGGAATATTTGTTTCCACAGGCCTCGCACGCCAAGCCGGGAGACAGGATCCGTTCGGTGATGAACTATTCACCCAAATCGAGTTTTATTCGAATTTTTTGTGCAGTACTATACTATTTAGCTGATGTTAAAATTAATTATAGCATATTTATGGCTGGTGGATCTGCAAAACTTTTGACGCGCTCATCAAATCACCCATGCCCTCTTACACGTGGGGGTAGCCAGCCAGATACATTGGCCTTCTGCGCATTGCGGAGGGACCATCTGATAAAGAACGGCTTAGCTCAAGCGCCATGTGTCATGAAATCCATCGCTTGGCGGTGTGCAAGTGTCTCAAAGGGACACCTCAAAGCAGGCCCATGGTTACCAAGGAGTCAGGCGAGTCGCATGGCAGGGGCGAGTTAGTTGGGTTGACATATATGGGCCTGCCCAACGCCTACTGCAAGAGTCCGAAACGGGAAGTCGGACGGCTGCCAGGTAACTAGGTTCTGGACAAGGGGAGCCACTGGTATGGAAGTGCTCGTTTGTTTATATTGGCACTGTGGCCGGTAGCTCCGCAATCCACGGAGAGAGAGAGGGCTGGGGTCGGGGATGCCGGCATTGCGGTCCAGAACGTGGTTCATTCCTGATCGCCATCAAGGGCACTATGGCCCTTGTATCAGTATGAAAAAAAAAAAAACTGGATTCATTTTCGTAAACGTATTGGTGCTTTGGTTCATCGATGGGTAGGCGGGAAGCAACTGCGGTTGACTCCGCTTTTGGGTTACCGTGGTTAATTGGCTAGTGGATATTGCGATCAACGGTTATGCTGCATATTGAATCGTCAAGTCGTTAATATCGCAAGGGCATGCTGGGCCATTATCCGTTGAGGGTCATGGTTCTTTTGTCACTGAACCGCAGTTTAGTAGAGAAGCGAGCACGCCCGCATGGTGCCTTTCCTCATGTAAGAAATCTCCACCCGCCAGCGAAGTCATCAGGCCACATCACGACATTCTGATTTGGTGTACTGTAAAAGTTCGAGATGCTGGTGAAAAAAGGTAATTCTATTACTCGCTAAGATACATGACAGCATTGCATAAACAGTTTAACATCTGGTTTACGGGGTCTAATAACACCTCGGGGATTAACCCTTCAAATACGGTCTGACTGCAGAGTAAAGCACAACGCTAACAGCCTGCGCTATGTCCGACTTCTTTCCCAAGCAGTAAACCGCCTTTATACAGTCCTCGCATCGTTTCACGAGCATCATGACTGGTGGGGTTCCCAGTGAAAGGGGCTCCTGCTTAGCTATCTTGGCTATCTCGGCCAGATAGAGAATCGCCACTTTGGTGAATGACTTGATGAGTATCATTGTCCAGGGTTCTGGCAGAATAGGCTGCAGAACAACTGCGAAATGGAACTCTGTGGATTGCGGGCTGGGACTTGTTGCGACTCGCGCAAGGTTGGAAATGACTTCTGTACTGCCTGCCCGTAGAAGCCCAACAATGCCAACGCTCGTGCGGGCTTGTGAGGAGTATTCCAGGCCAAAGCCTTTCCTGTCAACCAGTTCGATGAGGTCTGCCAGAAGAAGGACCGCGTAATGGAAATATACGATAATATGGATAAACCACACCCGCATGTGCAACGGAACTTGGTCATAGTCCTCGATGAAGCCCGTGAACAACGCACCATACGTCAAATTCCAGTGCTTGTAGATGGCCATGGCGTTGATGATGATATTCTCCACGACCTTTCCGCGGTAGTTACTTCTCACGGTGTTCTGGAGCGATACAACATGTCTGAACAGAACTACCTTGACTGGAGTGGATGCGATGATGGCCTTGACTGCTGTGTCGTTTGGGCATGGCCAGCTCAGTAGATAGCAGTCTTCGCTCTCTTTCCGAGACACATTGGACCACCACTCAACGTCGTGTGGGTTGCATTCAAGATCCAAGCCCATGCTCAAGGGATGACCGACGTATGTTGGGTCATGATGACATTCGTCATCAGAAATGACGATTGGGCGATTATGCATGGCAGCTGCAATCGTGTCAATCATGATTGTCATCCAATACATGAGCCCAAAGGTACAAATGTCCTCCTCGGCAAAAGTCTCAAAAGGTGCCGGCTCTATCACCGAGAAGTTGTCTTCAACTTCGCAGATACCGGCCCTCCGTGATTCGTATCTGTACTTTAGGGCGTGAACTTTTCGGGCAGCTCGTTCGGTGAAGATGGGAGGTCCAGCTGTGGCGAGAATTTCGCTAGTATGTGCTGCGACAGAGCCTCTGCCGCCGATAATTTGGACTTCGGATCCAAAGGCATTCTGTGGGAGGTCGAAATCAAGGTCATCTTTTTCCATAGGCTTTTGTGTAAGGCCCATGATCCAATCCGCGCACACAATCCGGAAGCATTCAACATCCGCACAATCATCCAGGGCGCGCTTCGCTTGGGTCCATAGCGATTTCTGGAGGACACGATCGAATTCGGTGCTCACATCATCGGCGACGTAGTCTAGGCGTGGACTATTGACATCTGGCGGGTACTGCTCGCGTTCACGCTGACTCCCTTGAGCCCATTGTGTCGCATAGGCCAGGATGGATAGGTAGAGCGCCTTGGAGATGGCTCTGTCTTGGCTTGTTGTTAGCCGAATCAGGCCACTCTTTTGGGCTGCTCTATCGAGTTTGGTGACGCGGTGGTAGATGATGGTGTCCTTTTGGTCTGGGTCGTATTGGTTAATAAGACTGATAGCGTCGTAGCGAGATCTGATCCAGCTGACGCCCTGGGGGGCCTTCAGGGCGCCTTCCAGCTTGTAAGGACATCCCTCGGGGGAAAGACAGCACGTGAGGGCAAATTCGAAAGCATCATGGTATATGCGCATGAGATTGTCGGAGATGAGCTTCTTGTTGGTATTAGAGGCCATCAGGCTGGCGGTAGAGAAGGGCGAAAGTGAAGGGGTGCTGCTCGTTACGCTGCTGGAGTATTGGCCGGCATTGACGGAGATCCCAGAGTCAGTTTGGTAGCCGCCAGAGAGGGGAAGCGGCGATTCGATCGGGACATAGTGATTTTGCTGTGCCTGATAAAGTGGCAGTTCGGTGACATCGTTAGTCGTCGCAGTCGACAACGTATGAAGTGGTTGAGGCTCAAAATCCGAGACAAGGGTGCCTTCAGCCGAGAGGATTGGATACGACGCTGGATCGGTGTCAAAGACAGCCCCGACAACACCATGCTCGTAAGTGTTGACGGGGACGGTACCGTAAGTGGTGTCGACGAGGTCCGGTGGAGTCAGGCCCGAGGATGAGGAGGTGGATGTCCATGATAGTTCCAGGACGCTGGCAGAGTTAGAAGTGGAAGTGACGTCCTCGGCGACAAGCAGCTCGGGCGGTGATGGCTCCGACGCTGGTGCCTGTGCGGTTCCTGATCCCGGATGCGATTGCGGAGACGGCTGCCAGGGAATACTGGGCGGTTTACCGGGGCTGCGTCGATCATTGGCGCTGGTAGGTTTGCTAGTCAGGCTACCGCGCAGTTGGTTCCGAACCCAGTGCAAGGTGCATTGCTTGCCTGTCCGCAGGCAGTGGGAGCACGGGGAAGCGCAAGTCTCGTACTCGTCTGCAGGGCGGGGTTTGTGCCATTAGTGCCGGGCTCTTCTTTTTGGGCGACGCGAGTGCGTGCAGAGAGAGTGCAGAGAGAGAGGGGGGGGGGGGAAGGTGGAGGAGCGTGGTGGATGACGGGGACGGGGATAGAGACGGAGATGGAGACGGAGGTGCTTCACTCACCAAGGTCTTGTTCGGTCAGCGTGATATGAGACGAGGCGTCGTCGCCGGTGCCTGGACGGGGACGCTTCTTGATCCTGCCGTGGACGTCCCATAGAGAGGGTGCGTTGCATGCGCGTTTGGCCTTGCGGCACTGGTCGCAGGAACGGTTCTGCCGTCGCATTGTGACGCTTGCGTGAAGTAAGGACGGAAGTTTGCCCTCGACGGCGAGATGGGGGAAGCGTTGGACCACTCCCAAGATTTATGACTGGAATGGGTTCACCTTCGCTGGCTGCCCCGGAGGCAAAAGAAGCATTACTTTTTTAGCCCAGCCAGCTGCCAGCCTAGGGCCACACACGTCCGCCTCCCTTGCAGTGTGCTCCTGCGGACGGCATGCGTCTTCGTAGTCGCGCGTATGTGGTGTGTGGCCAATGGCTTCTGGCCGGGTTGGCTTGGTTGGCTTGGTTGGCTTGGTCGGCCTGCCTGGCTTGCGTCCGGCACTTCCACCCTCTGCTACTCGCTGGCCGAATACACAGTGCACCGAATTTCACATCGAGTCTCTTGGCATGAACGCGACATGGACATGGACAGGCCCTCATCACCGTCGCAATCTTCCGCCCGCGTTCCTCTGGTAGCGAACGAGTAGCTCTTGTCGCCCTGCTGGTCCGGGCCTAGCCCCAGGCCAACGAGGTTAGGAGTGGCGATAGTTGCCCCATTGATCGACGCCGCGGCTTAAATGGCCCGCATCGACTTCGCAAGTGCGAATTCAGAATGCGTGCCACTGCTAATTAATCAATACAAGTACAATGCGGCCCGAGCACAGATGTTCAGGAACCCGACCGAGCAGCCGTTGAACCCCAGCATCGCTGTCATCTCTTCTCCGGCGCTTGAGCACGTTCGTTTGATCGTTTCATGTCGTGCCATGCGCTGCCATGCACGTCTAGACGTTCTAGTTACACAGGGCGCCCATCCCTGCCGCCCGCCAAAGAGCCCAATATCGATAGCTCAACCCCGCCTCCACCTTAACCAGCTTCTGTCATTTCTCCTGTTGTGTGTCTCACCCTCGCCAATCCCAGCGGCCAGACCCAAGCCTGTCAGAAACTAAGACCAAGCCACTAGATCATCATACCCCCGTGGCCTCTGGCGTGAGAACCAGCTTTTTCGACAAGGAAGAGATCCCGTGTCTCATCCTTTTCCCTATTGTCTTGCCACATCTGTAAACCTTTTTGCATTTGTTGGTCGGTAACGACGTTTGGCTGACGAAACCAAGGCTGGGGGGTCTGGGGGTCTGGGGATCGTGCGCCAAGGGTCCATCTTACTTTACCACAAGTCGCCAAAAAAGAACGTGGCCCCACGAAAGGAACCACTTTGATGGATCAGAGCATCCAAGGACTCTGGGCCTGACCGGGGCTCGAACCCGGGACCTGGCATAACTTCTTTGGAAGAACTGGGGAGTAACCCGAAACGCCAATCATACCACTAGACCATCAGGCCGATTTGTTGGCAGCTCGCGAAAGTTTCTCGGTATATTTTGCCTGGACGGTGGATGTCGTAGGAGACATTCCGCAGCGGGTTGCCACACAGCAAGTCAAGAGGATCCGTTGGCGCACTCGCCGTGTTGGCCCGATGAATCAACTGCCCCGAGTGCTTGAAAAAAGCAAAGAAAACAAAAAGGAGGACAAAATTTTCATGTTTCCTGATCTGCAAATCAGATGGGCATGTTGGTTTGTCGGTGTTTTCAGCTCGCATTCACGCCACATGGGTGCCGGCACAAGCGAGCTGGGCTCCGGAGGTATGTAATGACAAAGGTAAAGTAAAAATTCGCGTCAAATGTCTCGGACTTCA
Source organism: Calonectria multiphialidica (assembly GCA_020623665.1). Lineage (NCBI taxonomy): Eukaryota > Fungi > Ascomycota > Sordariomycetes > Hypocreales > Nectriaceae > Calonectria > Calonectria multiphialidica. The sequence goes on from JAHVYC010000105.1 coordinate 143,445, forward strand.
GACTAGTGCGTTGTCATATGACCCAGGCGGATGGTTGATCCCAGCCTGAGGCTTTCCAATTGGGGTTCCCGTTGGCGTTCCTTACGCCACACACTCGCCTAGTCGCGGCACCTGGACTACTCCTCCGAGGAAATGGTGTCGTACACTCTATCTGTGGCCGAGACCGTTGGGCGCATACTTAGTCACACACTCCTTCAATTATCAGCACTGTGTTTTGGTTTCCCTCACGTAGAGTTTCATGTTATGTCATTCTCACGCTCTGTTTATTAACCCCCGCTTCTATTTTCCTCCGATCGCCAGTCCATGCACGACGTCCTTGAATCGCGTGCAGGATGTAAGAAAAAAAAAGAAAAAAAAGGAACACGAACCAGAACAAGCAACCATGCTGCTTTCAAATGAGGAGAAAGTTTATCTTGGGGTCCCTCAGGATTTGGAACCAGCCACGCTGGGTGTGATCATCCGTCCTCATCGACCAGATGACCTGCAGAGCATCGATTGCGGTGTACACGAAACCCCATGGAAGGTATATCAGGATCCTCTGCATCCTATCCATAGCCCACGATTGGTGGTCCGGGTGTCGGGCTTGAACTCCGGCAATAAACGTTGGCCACACTGTAGCCTTAAAGTTCGGATCTTCCTCAGCTATTGCTGACAAGTGACATGTCAAACCATGCTCCCACGTTTCCTCCGCCTCTGGTGGCAAGAGAGCTTTTGTGGAGGGAACGGCACGTAATATGTACAAGCAACATGCAAACTGATAAGTGGCTGCCGCGTGTTTGCGACTGGCGGTCTCCGTGACTTGGCGACCTGGCGGTATACTTCCAATGTCGTTTGCCCACGCATCGAGATCAAACGACATTGCACTAGTAAGCAAGTTCATTCCCGCCTCCGTAGCCCGAGACCGGCCGTCGTCATCTTCAGGCTCATTGGACAGCTGCGCAGCAGCCAGTAATATTTGCAAAATCTTGGCAGGGCAGCAGAACAAGCTGCTATTTCCCACACGTCGTATAACTGACGGTCTCTGTGCAAATGAGGAGAAAGACGAGAGTCCCGGTGGCTCCTGGGCGAATAATGATGCAAAAACGAAATATCTGGATAGAGGTCAGATAGCTTCACCTTTATGTAAGAAAACACTCACAAATAGCAATCTGATATTATCAAATCCCTGAGCATCTCATCGGATGTGCTAGGTGGCGGTAGACTCTCCAGCAACCTACCGCTTCCCTCTATGTGAGCCTTCCACCCATGCTTCCCAGACTCGATGCACTCGAGGTTAATAAAGAACACGACTGCTGTTAAGACAATGTCCCTTCCCACAGTGTCGATGTTCTGGAGCGCCGAATTTAGCAGCTGTAAGGCCTTTTGCTTGGCGGCCAGTGCATCGATCAAGGCACTATGAGATGCTTCCGTGTGGACATATTCCGTGATCAGCGTACCGTTGGCTAATCTTTTAGCAATCGGCGGCCGTAGTGAATTGGACATGTGCACTGCAGAGGAGGCTACGAGGACATGTTGTAAAACCGGGTGCGCCTTGCTAGATGCAATAACCTGGCGATACGGATTATCCGGCAAGTCTACCGTCATTAGATCCTGGCACAGACGAGTTGCGTCTGGGTCTCATCAGCTCCTCCTATTCGTGTACGGTAGCATAAGTGGACTGACAGTAAGAGAGATAGTGACGATATGTGTATCCCACGCCATGGAACAGCGGGTCAACTAATGCCGGATGAATTGAGCCGTTACCAGGACTAGGAACTCTGGGGTAGGTGGGGCGCAGCCGTGTATCTGCAGAGACAACCGCGGTCTCAACGGAGTCGTATTGGGAATGTTCTTTCAGTGCCGCGCATCCCGGCTCCGTTGTTGGCGCATTGGGAGTTTCTGCTGCAGGCTTTATCACAGGGACTTGCTTGCCGGCCAATTTTCCACGGCTGGCGACTGCGCCCGCAAACCTGAACCGTTTCCCATAACCAAGACACACTTGTCCGGATGATGTGCACTTGCGACAAGCTGGGAAGGAACGATCGCAGCGGAGCCTACGGGAGCGGCAATTGTGGCAGTCTTTGCTGGGAATATTCGACATTTGGAGAGGCTCCATTCCGATAACCACGGACGGCAACGTGTTTGGCCAGATCGGTGCGATAAGAGAGGATGGTCTGATATGATAGCTGGTCCACCCAAACAGGACTATCATCGGGGGTGCAGTGAGGCATGAGTCATGGAATCCTTCGAAGCCTGCAGACTCGCCAACTGCATAGAGGTCTAGATGTAATTAAGAGAGCATTCGGGAATACTGCAGTTGGTATTCCGTCCACATGGAATTAGTAAGCTTCTTGGGGGAAAACTGCGTGGCTACATGTTCAACATGGTTTACATCGTCGGGTGCACGATCATTGGAGTGGAGATTTATCTGTCAACCCAAAGCCACTAGGCCCAGTCAGGAAGATAAAAACCCATGTCGTGCATCAGCGCCTGTGATTCGCCACCTTCTAAGATCGCTTTTTCGGTAAAGTGACCATTGAATTAAGAGTGTGGGTAAGCCGCGTCTTTCCCCATCTCATCAGCCCAATGATGGAGAGAGATTTGGGTGTTTTGTCAATTAATATCGAGCTATTCCAGATCAGGGAAGTCCAGCCCAACGGCCTAAGTTACCTGTTCCACGCTGCAAAAGCCCGGCATTGTTTTTGATGTGGGTCTTCCAGAGCCTCCATCCGTACACATGAAATGTCAAGCCATGCTAGATCGGGGAGTTCAACATCACGGCTTGCATCCAATACAGGGGCAAATATCGTCATTTTTTCATGATGTGGGGCCCTGGAAGTGATAGATAATGCCGTCAGTCATGGATGGTATCTGGTTGGTGATTGGCCTAACCGTACTTGAGGGCAACCACCAAACAACTATATAACCGACAGTGTCTCGACACAATCGAGCTTCTTGAACTCATCAAGTCAATCATTTGGCCTTCCTAGCTACCATCCACTGACTACGGCGACCATGACACTAGGAAACTTCACCGCCGAAGATGGCGATCCGGAATCGATAAGCGCCACTACTGTAGTGAATATCGAGAAGCTCGGTCGGCAGCGGCCAGCAGTATTCCGCACCATTTGGGCCGAAATTGGATTTATGGCATCTCTCTTGGGCTCAATGGCTATGGCGGTACGTGCAATCTTGGTTGTTCAGGCGGCTAAGTCTTCGTCCCCCTCCTCAGCCAAATTCCGAGGGTTTATTATGTCAATGATTCTAATGCGAAGAGAATAGGAGTTTTTTGTCTCGGGGTTCCACATTATTCTACCTCCCCTTGCAATTGAGCTTGAGATCCCCGAGGCGTCTCGGACATGGCCTGCAAGCGTCTTCTCTCTCGTCACAGGAGCGTTTCTCCTACCATTTGGCCGACTCACCGATATGCATGGTGCATACATCACCTTCACCGCCGGGCTCTGTTGGTTTTTTCTTTGGTGCCTGGTGGCGGGGTTCAGCAAGAACTATGTCATGCTCATCGTTTGCCGAGCGTTGGAGGGCCTGGGGTCGGCTGCCTTTTTACCCGCCGGTATTACCTTGCTTGGCAAAACATACCGACCCGGGCCACGCAAGAATCTCGTTTTCGCGCTCTATGGGGCATTTGCGCCGGTGGGCTTTTTCATCGGTATTTTGATGGGTGGTGTTTGCGGCCAATTCTTATCCTGGAGGTGGTATTTTTGGCTCGGAACCATAATGCTGGCCGTCCTCTGCGGCACCGCCTTCTTCTGCGTTCCAAGGGATTTTCGTGCCCAGCCCCCTCCCGGTGTCAATATGGACTGGTGGGGTGTTGCAACTATCGTTCCGGGTCTGATCCTCCTTGTGTACGCCATCACAGACAGCTCTCAGGCGCCAAATGGTTGGGCGAGTCCACAAATTATTGTCACGGTTATTGGGGGGGCTTGTTTCATCGCCGCTGCTGTTTACATCGAGGGCTGGGTGGTCCCAAACCCCCTGGTCCCACCAGACCTTTTCTCCCCGAAGTACATGAGGCGACTTGTAGTTGCGCTATTCTTTAGCTACGGTTCCTATGGTATTTTCCTTTTCTACAGCAGCTTTTATATCGAACTCGTCCTGGAGAAGGGTCCTCTGGAGACGGCGCTCTGGTATGTGCCTCTTATTGTGGGTGGAATCTTCCTAAGCACTGTGGGTGGTTTGGTGCTACACCGCCTGCCCGGTCGTGTTCTGCTCATAATCTCCGGCGTGGGCTATGTGGTCAGCTGCCTACTCTTTGCTCTCATGCCCAACAACCCAAGTTATTGGGCTTGGGTCATGCCCGCCATGATTGCCTCGACAGTGGGCATTGACATTACCTTTACAGTCAGCAATGTATTCATCACAACAAACCTCCATGCACGACGACAAGGCATAGCCGGAGCGCTCATTAATAGCACCCTGTTCCTGGGCATTAGCGTTTTCCAAGGATTTGGAGATGTGGTGGCCGGGCAGACTTCACACCTGGACCTGAAAGGGACCTACCAGGCGGCTTTCTGGCTCGGCGTTGGCGTATCAGGAGTGGCCTGCCTCTTGTTTTCTGTTATCGATGTTGGCCGGGCGAAGAGCGAATTGACCTTGGAGGAAAGGGAGGGCATAGAACAATAATGAAGGGCAGCAACACCAACTCAATACTTGATACCCATGAAGGCGATGGAATAAGGGCAATGTAAACAACCCAAACATAGAGATCATAGAAGCGAAGGACTATATACGATTTTTTGAAGTACGACTACTATCCCTTCCTATACCGTGACCGTAGGTCCAATTTCCGACTCTCAAATACGGCAGGCGTGAATCGCCAAAAGCCGTCGGTATCACATTTATGAATGGCCATTGGTAGTAACAGGCTGCAAGCGAGTCAAATGATCCTGAACTACGCGAGAATAGGGCATGATGTACTGGTTCGTGTTGCATCAAGATTCGTTGATGGTGACATTACCAGCTTTGGCGGGGTGCCAGAGAGGAATTACCCCAAGCGCGAAGCATCATATAGTGCGTTGGTCATCAAAAGCATTTTAAACTGGGCATCCATGCGAGCAACAACTATGCTTGATTTCTATCTGTTTTATGCAAGCATCAAGAATGTTTTACATGTAATCGACCCCCCCTCTCCTCACCATGCTCACTACAATGATGATCACGGGTCGCCGTTTGAACAATCAATACATGCCAGCGACAATAACAGCAGCCATGATAGCGGCAGCGGTGATGATGCCTGTTTGTTGAGGCGCAGCATCAACGCTATTGGTCTCCTCGGCGACATCGATGTCATGTTTGTGGTCGGTGCTAGTTGACGTGACAGTCTCAGTGGTCGAGACAGAAGTTTCTGTGGTGGTGGTGGCGGTTGGTGCAACATCTTGAGTAATCCAAGTGACTTTGTCGCAATTCGAAAGGACCCATGGGTACCTGGTTTGCAATCCGAGGACTTCGGGATGGTCGCTGCACGCTTCCTGGAGAGTGGAAATCTCGGGCGCAATCTTGTTCTCCCAACTCAAGAGCATTGACATATGTGACGTGATGCGAGCAGCCTCTGGGCCCGTGACAGCTGGAAGTTCACATGGTGTGGCGGAAATGGCCATCACTGCCTGTTCCATCATGTAGCTGGCCACAGCAGGACTTTCAGGCAACGGGTAACCAGTAATGATGGGGAGAAGTACAGCTGTTAGGGCATTGCATTCTCCATGCTCATGTTCTGGCAGAAGGGTATTGGCGTGGGCAGTAGTGGCAGCGACAGCGGCCAGAAAGAGATGGCTTATCTGCATGTTGGCAATCTTGAGAAAATTGGGCAGTGAAGTTGTGAGGTTAACCGTGTTGGCGACGAAAGACGGCGATGTCAGAAGGTGCTGAGTATGAACAGTGACGATTATGAATGGCGAAGGCGATGAACAATGATGACCAAGAACAGCGGTGACAATGAATGGTGATGACGATGGGTTGGCAAGATGAAGAGAAGGACGATGTGCCAAAGAGACCGTGGTGGACTAACTGTGCAGCTGGGCAGAGGGAATAGAGGGAAGCGAGTACCCGAAAACTTGCATGGGGATTGTGCTTTCCGCTGTGAGATGCAAACCGTGGACCACTGCCAGGAACGAACGAGCAGGGTCAATTACTGACCAGACACAGCACCGACCCGACTACGTCCCCACCTAAAATGTACAGATTGGCTCATACCGAGACACTTTTGTTCATCCCATCTAGCTAAGTAAGTTTAAATCGCCGTGAGTTCTCGCGTGCGTTTGAGCGCTGAGCTACAGTGGGTCTGCCAAAGTTCTGAGGAGTCGCCAATAGAAATACTAATAATTTATAAAAAAAAAAAAAAAAGTACAAAAAGGACGATATAAATTGTTTCATTTATTTATTTAAGCTTTACAGTTATTATAGTAGACATAAGCCTACCAAAATAACCGTGGAACTATCGTCAAAGTTTTTGTCAAGTGCCTGTAGCAGGGTCAGACGGATGAGATTGGTCAGTTATTTCAATGGATACCTCCAGCACACTATGCGGCCCCAGTTATCAGTTTGCCAAGCCAAACGTTATCTAGAATTTAAATTACTTAAAATGTCGAACATAAAATTCTCATATCTAAGAGAATTATACAAATATATTTACCCATTACAGGTCAAAAGTTTGCCAGGTATACCTTGATCTACCCTGGATACCTGCCGACTTCCACCGCACATGATTGATCAACTCGTTGCCCTACTAAGGACCGCTACAAGGCCGGTAAGCCATATTATTGGTTTGTTCATTCATTGAAAAAAGATGGATTTCGGTGATCACCAAATAACTTGTGTTGGTTTCGCTCAACCGGGTAATCTACGTAGCCGAGTCATTGCCATCCAACCAAGTAACCAACAACACCCCCCAAAAAAATTAAGTAACCGAGCCCGGGGTCACGACCAATCAGCGAGTATCCCCAGCCTGTTTATAAATGACGCGAACGAACCCCTCTTTCGTCACTCTTCGGGGCGGCTACTTTTAGTCTCTTATCTTTGATCCCTTAAGCCTTCTCGACCCTCTGCATTTGGGTTTTTCATTGGCCCTCTGCCGGAGACATTTGTAGACGATGGAAGACCAACGTGATGTCGTCATCGAGCCTGACGATGCTAGCAACCACGACTCTAGTATTGGGGATTTGGGGGTAAGATATGCAGAGTTAGTGTTCGTATTAAATTGACACATCATAGAACATAGCATCGTCAACGGCTAGCTTGAACAGCTCCATCCTCGACTACAGGAGAGAAAATGGAAGGACGTACCATAAGTTTCACGATGGAAGTCGGTTTTTCAGTACAAATTTCTAGACGAATCGTGGCCTAAACGTGAGCGCAGAGTATCATTTCCCCAATGACGAAGCCGAGAATGAACGATTGGGTGCGCAATTTCCTATTTTTTTTTCTCAGTTGAATTTGCATTAATATGCTCCATGCAGACCTTCAACACCATATATTCTTCCTCACCTTGAAAGGCAAACTCGGTCTCTCTCCACCGAATGATCCCACATCCAAGGTTTCGCGGGTGCTGGATCTTGGCACTGGGACAGGAATTTGGGCCATGGACTTTGGAGAGGAGCACCGTGGTGCTGAGGTGAGATTGCTTCTGTGACTTCAAGTGCATCATCTGACATGCCTCTATCGAAGGTGATCGGCATTGATCTTTCGCCAAGTCAGCCTCAATTGTATGAAACACCGCCCCATCATGACATGAAATTCAGAGACTGATGTAAACTAGTGTGCCTCCAAATGTCAAGTTTGAAATCGATGATTTTGAGGAAGAGTGGACATATTCGCAGCCATTTGACTATATACATAGCCGGATGAACAACTCCAGCATATCTGATTGGGAAAAGTACATTCAGCAATCATTCAAGTAAGATCCTCCTGCTATCTGACGCTTGATAAAATACGGAGGCTTTGAATGCTTACGGTCATTCAGACATCTGAGCCCTGGAGGCTATCTTGAACTGCAGGAATTTACTCTCCCACGCTCCGATGACGGCACGCTCACTCCGGAACACGCCCTCTATCAATCAATGAACCTTCTCGGCGAAGCAGCATCCAAACTCGGCAGGGCCTTTATTGACCTTCGCACCCTTAAATCGTTGCTCGAGCGAGCCGGCTTCGTGGACATCCACGAGCACCACTACAAGTGGCCTTCCAACACCTGGCCGCGAGACCCAAGCCTCAAAGAGCTGGGCATCTGGAACCACGAGAACATCGTCACCGGCTTGCAGGGCTTCCTGATGGCGGCACTGACGAGGGGGCTGGGGTGGAAAGCGGAAAAAGTGGATGCCCTTGCTGCAAAAGCGCGACAGGAAATGGATGACAGAACAGTGCACGCCTATTGGCCTATGATTGTGGTTACGGGAAGGAAGCCTGAAAAATCGAAAGACTAAGGTTCTTTTGGTGAATAAACGGTTTCTTCAGACGTCATGGGAATCGAGTCACATAGCCTGCAACGAATTGATGATTCAAACCTGGACATGCTACAGTCTAATATTCTATGTCAGTTAGACCACCAACTGTGTCAAGCAGACCTCGACGCGTCTCTATCTGCGCCTTCAGCCTCCCACGCCCTGCTCTCGTAGGGAGGGAATGGCCAGTGCCCCTGTGGAATACTCTCCCACTTCCACTTCCTTCCATCATGAACCCGACGGCGCTCCCAGGTAATATCAAACAGGTCCTTCACCTCGAGGACCCAGGTTCCCCGCCAGGTGGTGTCTCCATGGATGGTCTTCTCGATGCGCCAGGGGTACTCTCCACCTTGGGCCTGCAATCCTCCACGTCTAGTTGACGGGGGCTGGCCCTCCGAGCCAACGTCGATAATGCCCAATGCATTATCACATGTCTGAGCTGGGAGATTTGGTGACAACTCCTCTCCCTGTTTTTCCATCTTGCGTATCATGCGGCCCTTTTGATAATCCATCCACACTTGCCTGACAGCTTTGAAAGGCCGTATAGATCTGAAGATGATATTGTCATACTTTCCGCACTTATGAGCACCATGATTTAACTCATGAGACTCTTTCGAGGCGGGCTCGACACAGGTATGGTTTTTGAGCCGTGAACTTTCTGAAACCATTGCGCCCAGCACCTGTCTGGGATTCTTCTTCTTTAACCTAGAGGGGTGTAATATGATGAATATGTCAACTGAGTGTAATCCGTAGCCTCTATAATGCAGGTTGGTAAGTCAAAGTTCTCGTTCAGGATGTCAAGGCATGTTCTTACTGTATGTATTTGGAATGAAAGATTTTAAGCCAAGTCAGCGAAGCATAGACCGGAAGATTCGATGGTAGCAAAATGTAGAATAGTGTTCGTGTTTTTTTTCCGGTGTGTGCAGCGATGTTGAGAATATGGGGAATCCAGGTGTGTTTTCTTTTTCGCGATTCTTGGTGTCTTTTTATCATTTTACTCATTCCAAAGACAACAAGGTGCAGGGCCATGTCGGACTCAGACCACTAGAGCTACTCAAGCCTTGATTTATTAACTTTGACCTTGATGCTTACTATGTAACGGCCTGCAAGATAGATTGTTCATAGGTCAAATGCTTCTTTTCACCTTCTGGTTCTCTGCCTGTTCTTCTGTTCAGAAATAGTAACATGTAACCACTATGGTTAGCAAGAGTCATAGACTGAATCTGAAGAGATATGTAAAAAAAAAAAAAATACTACGTAGATACATACATACATACATCTAAGATATAACGTATTGATACTAGATCGACAAAAAAACATACAACAGCGAGGATTCCCCGGTCGTCACCGACCCGAGTACTAATTCACCGCTTCTCAGCTTGACTATGGGAGAGCGGACGGGATCCCGTATTTTCTGAGAGCTATGGTCGTATGTGAAAACCAGGGAAGACAAGGTCATTTATATGTGCGGATGGCCGTTGAATGGCAAAATTCAGATCGATTTGGAATCATCCAATTTCCAATGATCATCAATCCAGGGGAATAGTCCTATCAGATTAAAAGCAGCCAACTTCAACATATTCATCAAAGTTGTGCTAAATAGCAGTCGTTAAATTGCCCTCTCGCCACCACGGCCATTGCTCTGGGTTCAGGCGTTGTCCGCTCTTTGAAATCCAAAAAACTTTGACCCGGTTCATGACACCTGCACCGGCCAGCCTTCGTCGCAGCCTGTGGAGCTCTTGTTGCAGCGTTCCCAAGAAAACAACTTGCACGCTTGCCTCACTTTTCCATCCCAGCATTGGCTTTGCCCAAAGCTCCAACTCCCGCGCCCTGACAGCCTCCTCATTCTCCTCATCCCATGCAAGTACTACGCGGTTGAACAGCGGTCGCTTCGTATTTCGACTCGCCTGGATCCGAGCATTCTGCAAGCCCCCAAGCTCAGCCAGAAGCGCCCACGTGTCCCTCCAACGCCACCAGTCGTCTGTGATAGACACAATCACGTCGACTTGACGGAGCATCGCCATCTGCGGCTCCCTCAATTTGAGCCCAAGGAACAGCAGGCTGGCGGGCTCTTCAAAGGAGAGGATGTTGCTGCCGTAAAATACCCGCGCAGCCTCATAATACGCCCGCCGACAGGTGAGCAACAGCGTCATCGTTACACGACCGGAGCACTCGGCGATGTCGTCATGGTGAGAGTGCGCTTCGCGTTTACGCAGGACGCAGACGTAGTGCTGCCATGGTCGAGGTACGGGCATAGCCAAGGATTTTCGAGGTTTGCATACGTATTGGACATGAATGAGGCGTGACCCGAATATTAAGTTGTACAGTTGGAAACGGGCATCTTCCGTGAGCCTAGCGAAGAAGAGCGATTGTTCTTGGGGGTGGAAAGCTGCAGTCGACACACCGGCTTCCGGCGTCTTATCAGCAACCTGCAAGATTTTTGACACTGCATCCATGGCTAAAGGCAGTGCACATTGGCAATGGGAAGAAAGGGGCAAGAAAGACGAATGTGCCGATACAAAGACAAAAAATGATGCAGGAAAGGTTTTGTGTATTGAGCAGCGCCCAAGTCAATGGCTGGCAAGATATTATACAGAGTTCTCCGGGCGATGGGGAATACCCTTTTGTTCAGTGTGATACAAAGAAACGATGTCCTACCTCTGAAACGAAAAATCCCCCACGGTTTCCGTTTTCTGGGCGCCTTAGTCTTTCTATGTTCTCTAAACACCTTGAGGTCCTATTTTAAACCCCATCACAGTTTATTCATACCTTTCTTTTCCGGTGTTACCTCCTAAGTAACATAGATTCGACAAACCCTAAAACGCCGAATCAATCACCCATCTATCAGAAGAGGTCCCTTCGGGAACCGACTAAGCAATAATCTTCCTAGTGACATCGATCTCCTCAGCAGCCTTGCTAGCGCCACCCTTGGCCTACCGGCTCTGGAGACTGGTCTTGTGGTTGAACACCTCAGAAATGTCCTCCTTAAAGCGCTTATCGATATCCTTGAGGGCCTCGTAAAATATATCATTCATATCGATGCCAGTATCTTTTAGCTTGGAGACACAGCAGTCAGAAATGTGGGGGGTCTTAAGGAAGGGAACACTTGCGAACGAGGTTGTCGGCAACATAGGTGGCGAGCATGAAGAGGTCAAGGGCAGCCTTCATCTTCTCGGGGTTGGTGGTGAGAGTGGATAGAACGCCGTCGGCGATCTGGATACTATCGGAGACGGTCTTGACGTGGCCCATTATGAGCTCGAGACTGTCCTGGAGATCCTTGTGGTAGATGCTGGATGTAAAGGGTACGCAGATGTGACCGCAAAACAGTCCAGACGCGAGGACAGTCAGGTCTGTGAAGCGGCCCCCTCGGAGCATGCTGCTCTCGGGCTAGGGGATAGAAGCCATCACTGTGAGTGATTGTTTTTGGGCCAAAGGCGGACAAGAGCGAGAAGGCAGAATGCCAGATGTCGAACGTTGATGCAGGCTGTGTGTGGGAGACGAATTGGAAAAGATGGACAACTCAAGTATCCCTTATCAGGATGAAGATTGTATATGCTATGCTGGTGCGATACAAGACGTCACACAGACTGTCTTAAAGAACAATCCTGGAGCGTCGCTTCCAAGTCATGGGCCACGCGCCAAACCTCCCGTGGCGCGGGGACGGTGACAAGGGATTTCGCTAAAAGCTGTTGGGATTGGTTTCATCGGTTGGATGGAATTTTTTTTCGGCTCTCTTTCCCCAGAGATTCGGGAGGGGAGCTATCGATTGAAGATGGCTGATTGGCCATATCTGTTGTCGGAGATTTCTTTTGTTTTATCTTATCGCAGGGATGCGAGGATGGTGTAGGTTACAATGGAAAACAAAGCATGTGAAGAGATTATGCAAATTACCGTCAGAGACAATTGAGCAATGTCAGTTGGCAGAGGGACTACCAATATGACGCCATCTGCCTGTGGTAACCTACGACGCTACTACGAATATGTCTTCTCGTTGGATTGGCTGGTTCCTAAGCCAATGTTGTATTTCTCAAAACGAAGTTAGATCAACTATAGCGAACTCTGCCCCCCCCCCCATCGTGTGGCCCTTCCCGTCATCCCGTTGCACTAGGCGGTGACCATGTGGATGGGAATTTCCAATTGAGATTAGGACACGAGCAAGCCATTCTGGGCGCTCGCTCTCATCCCTCTGCATCTGCTGCATTGTTTTGCTCCTCGCACGGAAAATGGCAAGACGGGGGACCGCCGATGCCGGTGCTGACCCGACGTGGCCGGAACTCAACCGGGCGCAACGCGGCGAGGGGAGAGCGTCAGTGGCGCTGGTCGGTTACAAAAAGCACAGCGCCCCTCCTGGAGGAGCTCCAGCGCGGGCCAGTGCAAGCAAGGAGATAAGCCTGCGCATCGCCAATTCTGCCTCTGCATGCGCCATGGTCGCCGCCGGTGTTGTAGCACAGGTAGGTAGGCAGGCAGGCACGGTGAGATTGGGGCCATCTATGCCCATGGTACTTTACAGCAGGTTGGCTGCCATGCAGGCGCGGGGTGGTTGCGCACTTACCAATCTCGTTGGATGGGCATGAGGGGGAAGGGCTGCCATGCACGAAAGAAAACAGGAGCTTGCGCTCCGAGATGCTCCGCGGGGTGTGGTAGGCGTTCCTGGCTGATGGTATAAAGTGTGGCGGTCGTCGCGTGTCCCCCGCTCACGTGCGACGTGTCTCTTCACAAGCCGTCCTCCGCGAACGAATGCGCGCGCGCAATGGGGAGGAATGGAGGAATGGATGCAGTGCCGCGGTGCTCCTCTGGTTTGGGCTGACGTCGCAACCGCCCTCCGTTGCAAGCGTCCGATGTAGGGCGTGCAGCCCGTGTGGGTTCGTCCAAAAAGGTGTGTGTGGAGGTGGAGATAGGCGCGCCCAGATGCCAACTGTAAATCTCATCTGTCATAGCCTCCAGGCGCCCCGGGATTGGCTCAAGCGGTATCCCGCCCTGGAGATATCGCTTTTTTCTCTCTTCTCGCCCGCCGCCCCAGGGGGATCAGACACTCCGTCTCGAGACTTGAGGACCGCATTGCGTCGTTGTCGGCCGAGCGGGGTGCACTAGAAGGCTATAAACACGTCATGTTTGGCCACGGCGATCTCGGGGTCCTCCGTCGCGAGGGTTGACTTGATTGAGGAAGGGCAAGACGCATGCAGCCTCGTCTCGTTGTGAGCTATTCGGAGAGTTGTCCGCGGGCTGCCGTGTTTGAGGCCATCTACTGACTAAGGGATTCATGGCCGTTGGGCCCTCCGGCCGCACTTATCGCTGAGGCCACCGAAGAGATTCCATGACGAAATTATCAATTGGCCATCGCGCAGGCGTCGCTCACTCGCCGTCCCCCTCGGGAGTGCCTGCCTGTCTGGCCTGGGGGTGGGTTATTCAGACGGCCCCGTAAATGCGCGAAACGGGCACCGAGAGGGTCCTTGGGCAGCGGAATCTCCTTGTTCGGAACGTTCGCAGTTCGTACGGGGGTGAGAGTGGATATTGCCTGGCTCGACGCCTACGGCGGCAGCTAGCTATGACTGCCAGGCTCAAGAGGCCCATAGCTACGTAATTGGTTCATCAATACGACATAGTCTTCTAGGCAGCGCCTTGTAATTGAAATTTGGGCAAAGCTGACGCCCTCCTCATAACATGCCCGCTTCCGGATGGAACGGGGGATGGGCAAAAGTGCATCGGATGAAGGTGCCGAGGGATGTCTTGCCACACCATCTTGAATCCCCCCATGTCGCATCTCGGCAGCTACACATGCAAAGAAAGAAAGAAAAAAACTATTCCCCAGAGTCTCGGTCTTGGGGCGGGTTGAAACAGCTCCTGCTGATCAGCACGGATGCTGCCCATACGTCCGTCTACAACCGCCCGCCCGTCCGCAAGCCAACCTCCCCCGGCCAGCAAGGCGAGGTGGTGGTGGCGCTTACTAAAAGCAGTAAATTTCCCCCGCGAAACGACCTGCAAGGAGGCGCCTGTTGGCCCGCCCAACATCTCGCAGGAACGGGAGGGCTAGTGCGTTCTGACATGGAGATGGGGGAGGGAGAGGGGTTGGATACCCTTGCGCGCTGCCATTTATCCTTCGGTCCATTGACTTTGTTTCTCCATTTGTCCAGTTGCAGATAGACGAAGGCAATAGTTGAAGGACCGGACGAGGAACGGACCGGACGAGGCTAATTCCTGAGGCTAAGTTGAAGCTTCACAAAGGGAACAGAGGGCATTGCAGGCCGGTAGGGGAAGGAGGGGGAGCAGTCAGATGTCGGTTGGGTTGTGCTATTGGATGCATGACAACCAATATTCACACACGTACATACACGCACACATAGCTTCCTACAGGATCATTTGAGCTGCTCCGAGGTTCGGCTCACGGAGCTTCACTCATGTGTGTGTGTCCATGTGCAATTAAAGATGCGAGGGTGCTACTCTGCGCTGCAACGAATAGGTGTGCATGCACGGAAGAATGGGTGTCATGACATCCCATGTGCCCCCTTCGGCATGTGCTTGGCCACCAGGCATTCACAACCAGGATCGGGAAGTAAAGATGATGCACGGGATGGGATGCTTCTCTCTCGGATCGGGAGACGCCCAGGCCGACCCAGAATCCCCATCTCCTCATCTCCCCATCTCGGATCCCACATGCAGGCTGCAGTTCCAGGCTGGCCCCAATGCAGCATCGGTGCTGTCCGCCGATTACACGCCATTCGCTCTCCGTCCCCCCCATGCTCGTGGCCGCGCCGCCGCCGTCTCGTCACAGATCACCTCACCACGCCTGCCGCTCCGCTCCGCTCCGGGTTCCGAAGCGGAGGGTTGATTGGGAGAGCGAGTACGAGGGTGAGAGTTGAGGGTGAGGGCGAGGGCGTTGCGGCGGCTTAGGTCAGCCTGCTTCATTCAACCATCCCCGGCCATATTTTTAGACAAACTTTTTTCTGTGCACATTGGTTGTGGTGGTTTGCAGCCCAGACCCAGCCAGAACGAATGTTGAAGGCTAGGCGAGGCGGCAGCCATGACAAGCAGCCCACTTCGACCAGACGTGCAAAACGTGGTGGTGGGCGGGCTGCAGGCGCCAGTGGGCTGTTTGGTGTGAGTGGGTGGCGGCCACCCCCCCTGTAGCGAGCGGCAGACCCTGCCTGTAGTGGAGGGGTTGGCGCCGTGCGTCGGAGCCCTGGGCGTGGGGTTTGCTGGTGGTGATTCGCTCTCCAGGGCTTGTCGCAGTGGGATCCCGGCCTCCAGGGCGTGGAACCAGACAGTTACAGCGGGCAAGCGCTGGCGTTGGCTCCAGCTTTTTAGCTCACCCTACCAGAACCAGGCCAAATGAGCAAAAAAAAAAAAAAATTGTGGTGTTGAGTGAGGTGACGCGAGGCTAGCGAGCTCCCAATTTTTTTTTTCTGCTGGCCGACCTTCCCTGGTCCGTCTGTCTCCGGGTCGAAAATTCCGCATATACAAACCACGCCCATTCCCATCTGGCCTGCGACAAGATCTCTTCCCTCTCTCTTTCCCCCTTCACTCACGCATTCCCCTCAGTGAATAATAAGAAGTGCCCTGCTCAACAATAGCTCTCTATTTATAACCGTGCTCGACTCCTCCGTCCCTCCTCTCATACACTTCTCACCTGAACCAGAAGTTCCCAATTCTCAAGCTCGGCCTCAGCATCTGTCGCGCGCAATTCGCCCTACATTAAGCCGACTTACTCCCGCTTCTCCCGGACTCTCCCACCTTTCCTCCTCGTCCACCTCTGCACACAACCTCAACCTCCCTCCTCCACCTTCAATTAATCCAATCCGCCACAATGTTCTCCGCCACTCGAGCCCTCCGACAGGCTGCTGTCCACGCCGAGCGTGTTCCCCTCATCAAATTCATCGGTCCTCGCACTATTCCCGGTAAGTTGCCAGCCACTGGGCCATTTCGCTCATCCTCCCACTGTCCCATTATCCCCTCAATTCCTTGCTAACATGATATTGCCAACCAGCCAACATTGACCACTCCCCCAAGCCTCACCCCGCCTCTCCCACTGGATCCCTCCCCGAGGGCTTCACTCACTACGGCAACGGCTCTGCCTCGCCCGGCCACACCTCCTTCAGCTCCTACCGCGACCACGCCCAGCAGCACGGCCCCCTCCAGAAGACCATCCGCTCTGAGGGTGGCATTGGCGGTACCTCTGGTGCCCGCCTCGGCTCCATCACTGCTCCCGACGGTGTTGCTTTCGATGTCTCTGAGCTCCCCACTCGTTTCCGCCGCCCCACCCTCAGCGCCGCCGAGATCGAGGCCATTGAGTCTGGTGGTGCCGCTCTCATGGGTTAAACGTTCCCTGGGGTGACGGGGACGCAGTGGAGGCGGGACGCATGGGCTGAACAAACAATAATATACAACCAACACAAAAGAGTGATGCGGCGGGGGAGGACATGCCTGGAGCACAACCCTCGAGGCGATGAGTATGAAGATATCGCGCCACGAAACGACGGATGGATGCATTAGGCAATGCATGTCTCCGGGACGACTACGCATCACTCACGTTTACAATTCGAGGCTGTATCCACTACGGCACAAGCGGCTGGTTCATCTTGAGCCAACAAGGAAGCAGCCGCACCACCCTCGCAGATTCAACCAGGAGTTGATCTCCAGATTGCACAGCAGGCACTGGGGAAGATGACAAGGGGCGGTAACAGTCCAGGGGCATTAAAAAGCGAGTATCCTTTGGACTTTGGAGGCCGATTTGGCCTCCGTTTTGTTGGTTGACTTGGCAGGCATTCATCATTGCCTTCTTTTCTCTATATATATACTATGTACTTGCACCTTTGGAGCCTTAACAGCACGCAGGGAGCACCACGGCGTTACGCATGGCGACATTCTTGTCGAATAGTTATTGAATTGAAAATCAAAAGTTGCCAAGCCTGAGCCTGAGCCTGACCTGCCCGTCCTGAAACATTTGAGAGATGACCCGCACATCCCAACAATAGTCCTATTTATCCAACACTTTGCGACAACGCTGTGTGACTGTCTGTGATACGACTGCGACAAGCATATGGCATTCCTAAAACTGGATCAGAAACCCCTATGTGTCGTCACCCCGATCCAAACCAGCACACTCAACTGCCGCCCATTCGGCTCCCTGCCGGCCCTGGCACCCAATGACACCAGTTCCCCGTGTTCGGCTTCATGCCACACCTACCCACACCAGCAACCGGGGGGGCACTAACACATCCCTCTCTGCCCATGCCCGCGGTCGGCGTGGGGCTGTCGGACAAAAAGAGAAAAAGTTAGACATCGCGCGGCTACCGTAGGGCTACCACCACCTGCGATTCTTTGCCCATTCTCGACCAAGCAGCGATCTTGCCAGCAGAGCCGCCGGAGTCATCGCAGCCAAAATACCGGCCCGGAGCCGGGACCGGATCGCCAGACTCGGACGGGACGCAGAGGCTAAGAAGAGGCCCCGGCGATGACGGTGCGCGCCATGAGGGCTCCCCCATGTGATTGGGCGGTGAAGTCGGACCTATGAGGGCCCCCAAGCATGTACGTAAAAGCGCCCTGGGGGGATCATCTAATTCCCCTTTCCCACGGCCTCGACGTCCGGGGGGCGGCCAAGTTTCTTTTTGTTTTGTTTTTTTTTTTGTTGTTTTTTTCGGCCCGCACTTCTTGGTTCCGACCCTTCCCGATATGCCGTGGTTCGAGACAAGAGCCGCGCCCGAAAACTCCCGCGGTCATTTACAAGGCTTAGGGGAGAGGGACGGACATGGCGCGCCGAGCTGCACAGGACCAAGCAGCAGCCATGATGGGCATTGGGCATGGATTCAGCACAAGGGGGGAGGATACCAACAAATTATGGTTTGCTACGTTCGACGGCACTGGAAGCGGTATGTGGGAACCAGGCCACACACATGACCAGGGGTCAAACGCGCAAGCGGCCAAGACGCAATGTCGACATCTGCTCCTACGTCGGGCCTGCCAGGAAGGGGAGGTGACTGCTTCTTGGTATTATCATACCTGTACGCTCTGCGCCTTGTGTTGAGGGTGTCGTATGATGCATCGGACGAGGCGTGCAGCAGTTACGTATCAGTGGCGGCGCAAGTGCCGGGCGGCATTCCTCGGAGCGGTTCATGTGATGTAATACGACGCTGGGCTAGTGGTGTAGAGAGGCCAGTAAGTAGTAAGCCTTGTGATTGTCATCATGGGACGGCGTATTGGTGTCGGGCACGTCCGGCGCAGGAGGATGGCTGGTTTTCAGGCCTGTTCATCCAGCCCAGGGCGTGTAGTTCAATGCTCGGGGGATCGAACGGAGGGATCAAATGAAGCCAATACGTGTTTCTAACTCGCGCTATTGATTGCATCCATTCTAATGTTGGGAGCATGGCTGGTTTGTGATTGTCGCGAATCCAACGCCGGCTCGGAACTGTATGGATGAGTTTCTCACAGTGCTGCCGACGAGCTGAACATGTGAACTATGTGATCACGCTGCAAGGGGAATCATTTGTCATGAGCAAACTTATTTGAGAAGATGCCCTTCCTACTGCTCAAGATGCCACATGATTTGACGGTCAAGGAATTGAATGAAGCGCAAGAAGCCGACTTACTTCACCTCATTGCCGACCCCCTAACTACTACCCTTTGAACAAGTACAGTACCAAAGAAACTAAGGCGGCACTACGTAAGATGATTCGTGACCAACGGTCAAATGTTAAATTTGACGGAAGAATCCGTGCTCGATGGTGTAAATGTATGAACTGGTCCCAAATAACAGGCAGACATGTGAAGTTGCCAAACAGCCGAAAAAGTGCATGGCCCGGGAGACCATATTTCCCACATAATTCCACCACAAAGAATAAACAGAATATATGAGTAAATAAATGCGGTTTGGATAGATAAGATGATGGTATCGTTTATTATCCGACATTAGATTTATTCAAATCTGGTATTTCCGTCCAGCCATCTGTGGTCGCAGTCATCTTTAAATATGCTCCGGCCCACCGGTTTCCTGTTACCCACATGCTTGTTCCAACCTGCAACACCAATGTCTTAATGAATCAACCTTCTCAAACAAGCCTCTTGATTCACATGCTTGATTTTAGGCACACTTGGATAAGCCATTCATGAAATTGCGGTGCGCAATTGATACATCGACAACAATGAACATTTCCGTATCCTGTTTTCCGTTTTCATGTAGATCACATCAAAAAGCTAGCGGCACCGTTGTCGCTATTGCAGAATATGTATACAAATTCTCGCTTATTAGACAACAGAATGGCAAAAATAAAGGATAGTTGATGGATTCTAACCACCGTACATGGACGAACAGGGAATCGAACCCTGGACCACTCCCAGATTATTCGGACGAATTATGCTAAGGGAGTATTATACCACTAAACCATTCGCCCTGTGATGGGGAAAGATGTGGACTAACCAACCCAAATTGATTTCTAGTGGAGATGGTATAGGGTAGGCTACGACTGTATCTTTATGATGAAGATTGTTTGTTTTTATTATTTATTTAATATGGGTGTTTTGTGGTATATTATGCCGTTAGTTTTTGGTTAATTAAAGTCCAAATCACATTTTGTAAACAAATAAAATCTTCTACCCGTAGGTATGGATGCGAATGTCTAGATGGAAGGTGTTTCCCAACCTTCTAGGGTATACTGTTTTCCCCTGCTCAACATCTCATTCGATCAATGTCGACCATAATCCCTAATAGTAGTCTTCCTCATAAAAGAATTCCTCGACTTTTGACTCCACACGGCTTTCCACGCGGCTCTGGGCCTTTTTAGGGGAAGCATACTCCACAATATATCCTTGAATCGAAGAGGTGGTCCCATACTTGCCATCTCGGGTCCTGGTGAGAATGTCAATCATCTGTGGGCCGTCGCCTTCATAAGGGATCGCGGCCCATGAAAATTTCCAAGTGATGACGTTGTTGTTGAAGGTGGCCTCCGTCATCCTTATGTGGTCTGGGTTGAACATGGGCTTGACTTCCGAAGTATTCTCGGGGATGCTGGCTTGGATGACAAGGTTGTGCCCCCCAGCGAGGTGTTTGTGGATGGGCGGGAGCACGCCCCTGGAAACAGCCCCATATCTGGACTTCCCATAGACCGAGGGTGAGGTGGTGCCGTCACCTACACTGGGCAAACCGGTGTATTGGATCGGGATTTCCCAGAAACCGAGGGCCGTATGGACAAGGACGCTCTTGTTGTTGAATGATTGTAGCGGGAGGCTGATATGTAACTTGTGTTTTGCCTCAAACGGCTTATTGTAGCGATGGGAAAGGCCATTCGAGTTGGTGAGCAGAGAGAAGCGTAGACCGTTTTCCCATTTCTTCTGTGTGAAGTAAGGGGTGAAGAAGTTATCAGGGAGCACGCCCTTTGCGAACAGTTCCAGATAACGGCCCTTGCTGTTGTATCTTGCCCGAATATTGGAGGCCGAGACAGGCGCAAGAGCTATCATGTATGGCCCTTCCTGGCGGTAGTCGCCAATTGAGTGCTTGGATTTGTTGCTTGTGGCGAACATGGTGGCAGGGGTGAGGTGGTGTCGATGCTTGAGGTAAGAGTGAGAGAGGCCATGAATGACTAGATTTTATAGAAGTGGTAGGGAAGCTCAACAAGGGTTTGGGGAATTATGTCATTGTTCTCGGCAGTTGGGCAACTCGATTTGCATAGCGGTGAGTTTGAATATGCCGTGTGCTGCGTGAGGGTGCCAAGGACGTGGCCGATTCGGTGTGCGGCGCCTGCGGGTCTGTTTCCGTCTGTATGCCATATCCAGGACTTGGCTACTATCGAGAGAGTTAGGAAATGTTTGACAACGAGCCTTGGTGCCCGAGGCAAAAAAGGAGCATATGACCAATCGCATTTCACAAACAGTTTGTGACTTACGTCGGTGTGGTCGCTTGCCGAAGGCCTCTGTATCTCAGGGACACCGAGAGATCAGCCACACTATGTGTAAAAGACAGCCACATTTACAGGTGGCAAATACAAAGAATGGACGGCCTCAAGGCGCCTCAAAAGTGCAAGTCTGCTATTGGTGGGAGTGTGTGGGATTGGGAATCCAGACAGACGCAAGCTGGATTGGGACACAACAGTCTGGCATTGATGCCTTTGCATTATACTATATTTAATAACATATTCATGTGTTCCGTCAGTATACGTAACCACATCTTTGAGATCTTGTAAAAACCAATGTTCGCTTGTTCGAATCTGTATCAGATGGTTCGCCAATTGGCAAAAATCCAACATTGAGGCCAGCCACTCATAGATCATAAGTCGACCAAAATAGCTCAGCGCTTTGGTCATTCCGCATTTCCTTGGCGATACTGCATTCCGACAGGTTGCCGAGAGGAGGAAATCCACTTTGTGGCATGACCTTCAACTGCTGTCCAAACGATCCCGGTGGGTGCATGCCACCCAATCGTGAAGTGCCACTTCTACCGCGTGATAGAGTGTCGATTGGCCTCATCCCGAACCATTCTCTCTAACCGAAAATGTGGCTCTCCAGCTCTTTACTGTGATCGTGGCTGCGTTTGATACCCTACTGCCCATAGGATGATTTGTTCAACAGCCTCTGTGTGGTTCCAAAGTGGCGCATGTGTAGGCGAGCACATCTTCCAAAGGGCTCGAACAACCAAACTGGGCATCACTGGCCGCCACGGTGGAGCCCAACCCCAGGCCCCCAACCTATGATGTGTTGATCTAGTTAGGCACGCATGCATGACCAATTCACCCGAGTGTCCCTGCAAACAGTCTGTAGTTGTGTCGCCAAGAGCTGGCACGACGTTGGGAAAAGCCAATTTCTTGAAGAGTTCAGATATTGTCAATGGTATGTCGATGACGAAAATTGCTTTGGGAGAAGCTTTGCTATATCTTGTGGATGGAAACAGTATTATACAAAACGCCTGGGTTCAGAATCCCTCGCGCGTGATGGGACTGTGGTGATTTATCTGAACCTATGAATGATTTAGATGCCATGATTGCCGTATTGATGTAGTAAGTGCCATGGAGTGATGTAAAAACTTCATAAAATCATCAGAATATCTGCCTATTTTGATAGATGTTTTTGTTTTGGGGAGGTCGTGACATATGGAGCGGGTACTTTGTCCAGCAGCTTCGCAACATACAAACCGAAATTTCAACCAATAAAGCAATGTATGGTGATCCTGAAATACAGGCGATAAATACGATGCCTAATACTGTAGACTAACGGCAACTAATGGTGTTGGTAGCCTAGTGGCCGCCTAACTGGGGCGGCCAATGGAGTGGCTGAATATGCAGGTGCCAACCATTGATTGGGTTGGTAACCGCCGACGTGGCGAGCGTTTATCTTGCGTTTTTTTTTTACTTTATTTTGGATACTATAGAACCCCGCAAATTAACAGAAATTGAGTGTTTTCTCTTTAATTCTCCTCGTTGTTTCTGGTTGTCATTTTGATCATCATGGGGCACAAGTTTCTCGAACCTCTTCGGCGCCTCGTACGAAGTCAATCACCATCCCCTAGCGCCAGGTCTCACAATACCTCGCATGACGCGCCATTTGAATTGATAGCCTCCCGACCTGATTCGGAACCGGGATATGCTCAGTCAAGCTACCGACCGAGCCCGTTTAATATCGAAGGAGTACGGTGGCAGATGTAGAACGAGGCATATGACAGAATTAAGGAGGATGAACCCCATGTGGTCGAAGCTTATGAGACGATCCTTCCCGCCTTTCTTGCAGCGGGTAGTTTGGCTCCTTCAGCCTATAAGCATAACCGAAATGATATCGCAAAAACTGCAGATGCTAGACAAGACCAGATGAAGATGGTAGTGGACCTTGGACTGGAGAAAACCAAGACAAATGCGGAATGGAAGGGAAACGTCAAGGAGGGAATGCAACCCACAATCAATGCCAAACATATCATATCGACGATAACGAAGCCTGCGTCTTCCGCTGCGATTGCTTGGGGAGGAATAATCACCGTTTTGGAGGTGAGACATCAATATTGTGACATAAAACCCTCGGCTAATTCTTTTTAGGTTATCACCAACCTGGTCTCGGAACAAAGCATCAATCGCGGTGGGATTCATTACGTCCTAGAGAGAATACCATGGTATTGGGAATTAGCCCGACTAGTACTACACACAAATGATGTGGAAGAATCTACTGCGGCGTTACAAAACCTGCTAAAGGACAATATCGTGGGCATCTACCAACAGCTCCTCCTCTATCAGATGCAGAGTGTGTGTCTGTACAACAGACACTGGGCCGCCGTAATCGTACAAGATCTCTTCAAGGTGGACGACTGGAAGCACCAAATTGACCCCATCAAGAACTCTGAGGAATCAATACGAAGCAATGTCAATTAGCACATTTTCTGAATTGCACAAGCTATTGCTTCGGAGTATGGATGATAGCTTTAATAATTTGCGAAAAGAGATGAAATCAATAGGGTCAGATGTCCGGGAACAAACTCGAACAATGCGCAATCTTGTAACTGGATTCTTGAGCATGGCGATTTTGGCAAATTCAGAAATAATACTTAGAATAAACTGCTATGGATCAAAGGCGACCCAGGAAAAGGGAAGACGATGCTTCTTTGCGGAATTATTGATGAATTGGAGGTTGATATACAACGTCCTGTAATGTCCTACTTCTTTTGCCAAGCTACCTTGGATTTAAGCCTCAGAAACACAGCGGCGGTGCTACTGGGCTTATATGGTTTCTTTGTTCGAATCACCCACAACTGATTTCATACATTCGAAAGCACTATGACAACCAAGAAAAGGGCATGTTTGAGAACATGATTGCTTTCTCGGCTTTGAAAAATATCCTGGCTGATATGCTAAAGGACCCATGTTTGTACAATGCAGTGTTTATTATCGATGCTCTCGATGAGTGCTCGGACGATAGCAGGACAGAGCTCGTCAAACTTGTCGTCAAGCTCGCGCAGTCTTACCAGGCTAAATGATTGTTTCCAGCCGCAACTGGCCATCAATCGCGGGAAATCTTCAATCTGGCCAAAGCAATAGTATGATATCACTGGAGTTAAACCATGATTCTGTTTCTCAAGCAGTGAAAAGGTTTATTCAATATAAGGTTGATGAGCTCGACTTCAAAAAAGGGTACGGCCCAGAGACAAAAACCAAAGTTCCTGATACCCTGCATGACAGGGTCAATGATGCCTTTCTCTGGGCATCTTTGATCTGTGCAAAATTGGCATAACCTGATGTCATGACTTGTAATACTGTGGATATCCTAACGTCGATTCCAGCGGGCTTAACGAACTATACGATCGTATGTTGCAGCAAATATTCGACTCCCGCAATTCTGCTCAATGCAAGAAAATTCTTGCTCTTGCTTGTGTCACATTCCGCCCACTTAAACTGCGTGAACCACCTGTTCTTGTAGGAGACCTCAAGGGATTTAGTAACAAACAATCAGCAGAGATTATTGGAATACGCGGTTCATTCCTCACCATTCAAGACGACACCGTCTACTTTATCCACCAATCTGCCCGGGACTTCCTTATGGAAAAGGCAAATAAAATAATATCTTTGGGTATCGAACACCAACATCACCTTATTTTTCACCAATCATTAAATAGCTTGAAGGTTCTTTGCCGGAATATGTATGGTCTGGAATCCCCAGGGACCCTCATCAGCATGATTACACTTCCCGACCCCGACCCACTATCGTCTCTTGAGTACTCGAGTGCCTACTGGGTTAATCATCTCAACGAGGTGAAACATGGTAAATGTAATTAACGTATGTATCGTGCAGTCATTATTGGGTATTGTTGAGTCAAGTGCCACCCTGCCCCAGGCCAACTCCACCGGTGTTCGTCACCCCAGGTTCGCAAGAATCTCTCGTTCCAATTCATCGTCTACACTGCGCCTTCGGCCCATCACTCATACAACAGCCCCCATTCGACGCGCAGAACGCACCTCCAGTATCGGCGCAGCAGAACCCGCCTCGATCGGAAAAGCAGCAGCCTTCGCGGTCTGAGAAGCAGCACCCGCCTCTGTTTGAGAAACAACAGCCACCAAGGCTCGAGAAACAGCAGCCGCCGCTCGAGGACCCGCAGCAGCCCGGCTTGTTGCGAAGCTCGTCCCAGTCGCGCTGCTCCCACGACATGGGGCCTGGCCGTTGGTAGCCCTCGGTCATGTCGTGGGGGCGAGGTCTTGAGGCCGACGGCTGGGGCTGCGACGCAGGCTGCGAGGACGCACCGAGCAAATCGTTGTGCGACCGGGTGCTGTCGGCGCTGCTGCGCTGGCTCTGGACATTGGGCCGAGGCGGTGCTGCTGAGGCGGGGACGGCAGCGGTGGATGCCTCATACGAAGGGGGCAGATCTTCGAAGCCGTCTGTCACCAGCGAGTGGTCTTGGAACGCCCCGTCGACACTTGAAGTCGAGTGGAGCTGCGCTTTAGCGTCTGGGGGACCCATGGTGGCTTAATCCCTCCGGGGAAACGGCCGAAAGAGCAAGCAAGATTAAGATAAGGATAAGGATAAAAGGATAATGTCGCCTTGAGGGGAGGGGGGGTGTCCTTTGCCTCCGTCACGTCACGGTGGAGTATTGGCTGTTGGTTTGGTCTCGTAATGGGCTGCGCGTCCCGTCCCCCTTGCTGCTCCGGGTGGGATTTTTACGCACGCAAGGGATCTGATAATCGATACTGATTTGTACAAAGATTTATTCAGCGAACCTTTTTTTTTTTGGCGTGATAATTTGTCGCTGTGTGGCACGCGCAGGTCGTATTACAGTGGGCGTCTGCGTGTCTGAGGGTACGTGTTTCAATGAATCGGAAATCTGACGTGGTTGAAGAGGGGAGAAAAGTTCGGCTTTAATGTGGACAGAAAGCGATAAAGCGAACAAAAGCGGCATCCAACGAGCCCAAACAAAATTAATACAAAAAAAGTAGCTCAGATGAATATTGTTGCTGTCGTCAGCAGCTTCGTCAGAAGGGTTCTCCAGTTGTGGAACGTGATGCGCCCATTGGCCAGGATCCCTCAATTGGCCGTCAGAGCCGGACCAACATGACGCCGGTGCGCTTTTCACACCGGCTATTGGCCAACCCGAGTCAGCCTGGATCCCAAGACTAGGTAGCAAACGGTATGATTTCTCGAGCAATTCAGCCTCGACACAACTTTGATCAGTGTCGATACTTTGGAGGCCGCCCAGCCACAAGACCTTTTCATATCAATGAGTTTTGTCATTCGGGTGTATTCACCAGCGGCGAGTCTTTGACGTGACTCCAATCCCAACACCAATAGTTGGTGCCCTCTTTCTCTCCCTCTTAACTATTTCAGCAAGATGCCTACCTTGGAGGCTACGCTAGACGGCATTGGTCAGCACAATGGGTTCAGGAAATCCGGTTTAGTCCCAATCGATGTATTCTGGAAGCTTACATCTAAGAAGCTTACATCTAAGAAGAATGCGCGCACAGGCAAGGCTCTGGGGTCTAATCATGCCGAACTGGTGTTGTATAGTTTTACCAGCCACGGAGCTGTGCACGCCTCATTTCTTCGGCCTTTCCCTGAGTGATGATTTCTTCCGAATATGTTGAACTTGAAACTTTAGACAACGCCACATGGTTTCAAGGTGAGGTACATTGTGAGCAAGCTGACAACACTGGAGATGTGTATCGGGAATGGCACTCGCTCAGCCAAAGGAACACCAAGGCCTATTCAGAACTCACATTGGTGTAACGACGACGCTCTTCATAGGATTTCATTTTCCACATGTCGTGTGGACGGCTTCAGGCATTCCAATTGTGACGTAGTGGCATTGAATCCCGGGTTGCTCAATCACACATCTATAAACCGATTTGGTTGCTATCTCTATCACATACGACCATAGCTCTCAGAAAATACGGGATCCCGTCCGCTCTCCCATAGTCAAGCTGAGAAGCGGTGAATTAGTACTCGGGTCGGTGACGACCGGGGAATCCTCGCTGTTGTATGTTTTTTGTGTTTGTACATTTTTTGTTATTACCGGGCCTTGTCTCCATTTTGCCTCTGAACCAAGTGAAGAAAAAGCACGCCCCATACATATAGCGACAATGCGGAGACGGGGACCCTCTTGGCTCCATCACGGGAGCCCCCCACCAGCAAATAGTTTATCTTAGTGCCTTAAAACTGCGTCAAGATGGACCGTTTTTGATAACCTGGAGAATGTATGCTTGAGAGGAGGGCAATGTAGTGGTGACAGTACGTGTTGACATCGCAAAACTACACAAATATGGGCCAATGTGACATGCCAGGGGGGCCGCTCGTCATGCAATTCGAGATTCTAGAGCGATGGGCTCCACGCACAAGGGACTCGCAGGCTATCTCACATGCATACATACATGCCCGAGAACCACGGCTGCGTCCCGGTATGTGGCCTGTGCAAAGGTCGCCACATTTTTGCTCACTTTTCGTATGGTCCAAATCATTTCGCAGGGGTTGCAGGGGTAGCGAGGGCAAGGGAGAGAGAGAGACGACGCCGAGTGGTGAGCTTTTCGGGGCCCTTTGAGGTGGCTGAGACCAGAATCAGGCAACACGGTGTTGAGTTGTGATTACCACGCCTTTTACATTGTTTACTCTCGTAACATTGCCACTGTTGGCTCTTCTTAGTATGTGGGATTACATATTTGCGCTTGTGCTGCAATGCCCGAGATGACTCGACTTGATGCCAGATGCCGTTGGTCTCATCGAAATGTTTGTCCAATGTAAATGGGAACTAGGTATAAGCAAAAGAGGGGGGCGCCTGGCCCCGAGATCATCCGACCTGGCAGACCACGCAATCGACTACTGCGAAACACAGTCTCCTCCATGGGGCTGAAGAGATTTAGTGCTTCGTTAGTTTTGATGGTGCACAAGCAAACGTTATTTTCCAGACGGGCGCCGCCAGGAAAATGTTTCGAGCAGTTTGCAAACTAAATTCCTTTCAACAGCGCCAAAACTGTCAGCCCTGGAGAGGGCCTTGCATCAGCCCTTCTGGGGGGCCAACTATAGCACCGCAGCCGCTTCAGGCTAGCGCCGCAAGTCATTTCCTAATCCTCAAGACGTCCGCCAAGGATGCGAGCCTCGTTGTCGTCAGTGGCTGCCCCGGCGTTACCGCTCGAAAGTACAATAATACAATGGCTTTGTGAGAAAGTGGCACCATGTCTTGTATTTCGTTGCCTTCTTTTCTCCGCAGTGGCACACTAAACCTAATGCGAAGCGAATGACCCAACAATTCCGCGGCGGGAGAAACATACCATGGTGGTGTTGGCTCGAAAGCGTTGCGTACCGAACCCATGACGCCGGGTACAGATGTGTGCTCAGAGAAGCGCTGCGTGTGTCTTTGCCAATTTTACTTGTCCATGTTTCATGCTGACATGTCATCTCGTTCTACTGGGTCCTCGTGCATAACTAGAGTAGCAGGCCCAAGCAGGCGCGGCTGTGCGGTGAAGGAGACATGGCGTCCAAACGAGAAATGTACACAGTGCATCCCTCTTTTGCCATGTGAGGGAGATCCGTCGGACAGGTCCAAGCTGAACGGGAATATATTGCGTGCGGAGCCTGCCAGGGAGAAGGGCCGGTCACCGTCCGAGCCCACCGTTGGGCCATGCGTGCGACGCCGAAAGCGTCTGATGATGCCAGCTTCTCAACGGCGGTGCCACTCTTTCGCTGGCTGGCAACTATTCCATTACGTACAAACGTCTGGGGAGTCGTAGTGATGGTCCGTCAAAGTCTCCCAAGACCTTGCGCGAACTGTGAGCAGATGGAGACTTCCCCGGATTTGCTCCTCGCGGGCGCGGGGAAGTGTCGGGCTTGAAGCAAACTGTTACGTATTCCGCCCCGTCCACCAGATCTTTAAATCGTGGAGTTGGATTTCAGAGTGTAAGCCTCAAATAAGGTGAAATTCAACCTCATCGGCACTTCGGCAGTCGCACTACCGGCCAGTGGCTTGCCGCGCATGGGCTGCCGGGGATCGAGCCCTGGTTAGGAGACATGCGACAGCACGAGGGTGGTCGCCATCGCACACGCGCCAAGGCAAAAAGAGGTGCCACCCCCAGCAGCAATCCTGCAGGGAGCGAATGATAGCGGCCGCAATAGTGACAGAGTGTTGCTTCGTGGCCATGACACCACCTGCAAAGGAGACTAGCTTGCCCAGGTAATCCGGCCCCCCTACTCGGATAATTATGCTGCCAGTTGAACATCAGGGTTCCCTCAAGATCGGCTGCGGTATCATCCTTGGCCCGGGTGGCTCGTCTGATCAACCACCATCAAGAGCTCATCCGCCGTTCGCGTCATGCCGCCCACCGCTTCTAGAAGAAGACGTCGCATTTCTAGTGTGCTTTCTTAATCATGGCTCTTATTTAGCGAGAATCCCACCCCCACCCCCAGCCGAAGGATGTTGATGGTGATGTTCTTGTTTTTTTGGTTTTTTGGTTTTTTTGGTTTTTTGGTTTTTATAAAAAAAAAAACACACGCTAGCGTAATCCGAGGCCCTCACTCGCTTTTTTGGGGAAGTCACCGATAAGAAGAATTCGCTTCCAAGATAATAGCCCGCTGCGACCTTGTCTTAAGAGTGCCTTGGGCTTCGAGAAGCATGCGCCAGCGTCATCGTACTGATCTGCGATTGCTCGTTGGCGATGAGCTCGTGATAGCATGCATGGTGGGGCAGTACGAATGCATACTCTACACCATTACAGCTGGCTAGTGTAGACAAGTAGCTGCAGATGTGAAGATCATTGTGACCGAGCATACTTCCGCAGATTTGGTTAAGCTAGTGGCACCAGAGTCACCTGGGACCAAGTGAGTTCTAGCGACGACCAGAACATTAGTTCAAGTGTTAATTATCAAGTCAATTTTGACAGCCATAGGTACGACGGTCAATCCAGTTGCCAAAAGTATGCTCGGTTAGCATTTTCGCCATAGTCTCCTGATGGTTCTCCCAGTCAAAAGGACTACGAAGCGGGCTTTGAATGCTTGAAATGGAAGGTAAAGGGCTATCATGATGACTGACGCACAAGAATGTATTCGTTTGGCTCCATCAATCAATTTGCGATTTATAGGTATAATGCCAAGCCGTATTTTAGACCACAAACGCCAAGAGACAGCAGGGGAGTGATTGGGGCTCGGGACGGGGAGATGAGCCGAGGTCGATGCAGCGACGTATATTTGTGGGAATTCGAAACACGGGTGGGCAGCGTAAAAGACAAGTATGAGAGGTTGTTGACACCGTAAAATGCCTCTTTCCAATTAAACAAGACGATAAATTCGATGGAACCTCGATAAGAGTGACCGAAGACATTGACCTGACCCTCTTTTGCCTGCGTTTGAGACTTCTTGGAGGCGCAGGGCTGTGGGGGCGCGGCTGACGATCCGTTTATGAGATGATGACGTCGGGCTGCCGACCAAGAGCACTGGGACGGCATGTCTCCTCTTGGCATTGGAAAGTTGCATGGTGGTGTTCCAATGATTCGGGTCATTAAGGCAACCCCCCCGATGCGACATGAACCCGAGCCAGAGAAACGGAGTTTTTTTTTTGGGGGGCTGTACTCTTGGGCAAAGAATGATAAAAAAAAAAAAAAAAAAAACACTTGCGTGTGTTGAATCAGTTGTAATCGTACTGTCTGTGTGGCGAGCAACACCGGCCAATCCAAGTGCGACATGTGAGATGGAGCAGTGCTGCATGGATTCGGGTGCATGTCTTGAGACGGATTCAATGCGGTTGGGTGATCTGCACATCCCAGCATCCTATGGGCCAGGCGTGAGATTGGTGCGTCTTTGTCAGGGCCTTTTGGATGGAAAGAGATGAGTGGCGGACGGTTTACTTCTTGGCTGTGTAGCGCAGACGGAGTGACGCTGACCGAGGCAGTGTTGTGTCGTACATTGGCCCTACGCCAAGTCGAATGAATCGCCCGGTTTTGCTGTCGTTGATGGTGTTCGTGGTTGAGAAGAAGACCATGGAGGTGTGTGAGCATACGTACACGGCTGATGGTGGAGGACGACGCACTTCTGGGGTCTGAGATGCACGGTGCAACTGCAACTA
Organism: Calonectria multiphialidica; assembly: GCA_020623665.1. Classification (NCBI taxonomy): domain Eukaryota; kingdom Fungi; phylum Ascomycota; class Sordariomycetes; order Hypocreales; family Nectriaceae; genus Calonectria; species Calonectria multiphialidica. Next base: position 174,861 of record JAHVYC010000105.1, read on the forward strand.
CAAGTGCACTAATTGTGTACTTTCGGAGCGCTGATTCACAACTGGCGCCACAAGCTGCAAGCCGTAGCCACGATGTCCACATGGAGGAAAATGGCCGCGAGCACGGCCAGAGATCGTCCATGATGGGGTCCCGACGCTAATTGCCCAGGATCCTTGACCTAAGTATGTACAGGCGCTGGCTGTACATACATGGCTGTGGGGGACGGGGATAGGGATAGGGATATGCATGGGGATGCAATCCCTGAAATGGGGAGGAGCCCTGCTCTAACTATACTGTATGTACGCTCATCCACGCACACTGTGCACTGGGCCTCAACGCACCCCTCGGTGTCGACGACACTTCAAACATATCTCAAACTTTTCTCTCGCTGTGCAGTTGCACGGCCATCCCTCATTGGATTTCGAGATGGAACATTGTACTTCCAGGAGTGAGAGACCCGGTGCATGGCGCCATGTGCGGCCGCTGCCTCGGGCACCGCGGTTCACTGCCTCCCTACGCGGGTCTTTTGGTCGCCTCCGTTGGCCTGCTTGTGCCTCTTGTTCTCCTGCACCTTTCCTTGCCGTCCTCCCCGTCTTGATCGTTTTCGTTGGCCTGAGCTCCATCAACCTACTTTATCTTTCCTTGTCACTCCATCTCGCGTCGCCACTAGCTACCCCTTCCTCCCACTCACCCCCCGGGCAACGCTAGAACTTCTCCTCGACGGAACCCGTACAACATCCAGAGCTTCCATAGCCTCTCGATTGGCTACAGGGCCACTCGATCCCTTCCCCACCACCTTGTCCTGCTCCCCTCCTCGGTTCGCCCATGCTCCAATGATCCCATACTCTTCTCCTTCTTCCCGGATTTTAACTTAAGAAGGGTCTATCCCCCTCCCATATTCTTCCATTATTCACTCCCCGTCGCCTTCTTTGGGTCTCCCTAGCTCCCTCTACTTCCCCTTTCTTCTTCCCCAACTACTCCAACTACTCCAACTCTTTGGTTTCGTCTTCAACCCCACATCTGCATCCTCATTTGGCGCCTTCCCGCATCTTGCACTACACCAATATCTGAAACAGAAGCCCAGTCATGGCTTCCAAATCTTCTGGCGAGAGCCCTGCCAACGTCGGCGGCGAAAAGGGCAACCAGGTCACCGACTTTGACCAAGGCGCCACCGTCGGTGACGGGTATGCCTTCGAGAAAGAGAGCTTCGCCACGCGGAACGGTCTCAATCTCGAGTCGTTCAAGCGCCGCAACTACGGTGAAGGTCTGGTCGAGCTGGATCGAAAGATGAAAACTCGTCACCTGCACATGNNATCGGTGCTGGTTTCTTCGTCGGCTCAGGCGGTGCTCTCTACAAGGGTGTAAGTAAACCATATTCCCCTCGCACCGACTCGCTTCGTTCTAGGCTGACCAGGAGATCGCAGGGGCCTGGTTCTCTATTTATCGATTTTCTAATCATTGGTGTCATGATGTTTAACGTCGGTATGTCGTCACTTCTACCATTTCCTGTTTCATTTCTGCCGCCTTGGCAACGTTTAGCCCGTCGCTATTCCTATTTCACTAAACCTCCGACACAAGCTAACTTGGAGCCAGTTTTCGCTCTTGGGGAGCTCGCCGTCATGTTTCCCGTCTCTGGTGGTTTCTATACATATTCTTCTCGTTTCATCGACCCTTCCTGGGGCTTTGCCATGGGTTGGAATTATGTGTTTCAGTGGGCTGCCGTTCTGCCTCTTGAATTAACTGTCTGCTCTATCACTATCGAATATTGGAATGGTACCATATCCCCTGCTGTCTGGATCACAATTTTCCTGGTTGCGATCATCATCATCAACATTTTTGGTGCCCTAGGATACGCAGAAGAGGAGTTTTGGTCATCGGTGCTGAAACTTGGGGCCACAATCGCCTTCATGATCATTGCCCTTGTCCTCGTCTGCGGCGGTGGCCCCTCCAACGGCAGGTACTCGGAATACCAAGGTGCCAAGCTCTGGTATGAAGGCCAAGGCGCCTTCAAGAACGGATTCAAGGGTTTTTGCTCCGTTTTCGTCACGGCTGCCTTTTCATTCTCTGGCACTGAGCTTGTCGGACTGGCCGCTGCTGAGGCACAAAACCCCGCAAAGTCTCTCCCAGGTGCCATCAAGCAGGTATTCTGGCGGATTACTCTTTTCTACATACTCGGTCTCTTTTTCGTCGGCCTCCTCGTCAGTGCTGATGATGACAGACTACTCAGTGAGAGCTCTTACTCCGACGCCAAGGCCTCCCCATTCGTGTTAGCTGCCGAGTATTCTGGTCTCACGGGATTCAACCACTTCATGAATGCCATTATTCTCGTATCTGTCCTGTCTATTGGTGTTTCTGCCGTTTATGGAGGATCCCGAACCCTGACTGCCATGGCGCAGACTGGATATGCCCCCAGAATCTTTTCCTACGTCGACAAAAGCGGTCGCCCTCTCTTCTCAGTTATGATAATTATTGTCCTGGGTGCCTTGGCCTATGTCAACCTGGATGCTGATGGTCCTGTCGTCTTTGATTGGCTCTTGGCGCTGTCGGGCTTGTCGACTCTTTTCACCTGGGGATCCATCTGCCTCGCACATATTCGGTTCCGCAAGGCTTGGGCCTACCATGGCCACAGCCTCGACGAGATTCCTTTCAAGGCCGTGGGGGGTATCTATGGCTCATACCTCGGTCTTGGTCTGGTCGTTCTTGTTTTGATTGCCCAGGTATGTCTTTCACTCACTAATTTACTTTCGAGTATCCTGCCATGTTGCTAACACTGCCCTCAGTTTTACACCGCCATTATTGCAGGGCCAGGTAAACCAGGTATGGGCACTGTCGAGAGCTTCTTTAAGTCTTACTTGGCCATGCCTGTTGTACTATTCTTCTGGGCGATTGGGTACCTCTGGAAGCGTGAGGGTTGGCTCCGAACACCCCAGATTGATGTCGATACTGCGCGCCGTGAGCACGACTGGGATGAGATCAATGCTTACCGCGCCCAAATCGCAGCATGGCCAGCCTGGCGTCGCACTCTTAACAAGGTCTTCTAAGACGGCATACGCCGAGCCTCAAGCTGAGAAGCCAAGTGTTAATTTGTATCAATATGCTTATCTTCGGCCCCTGGGCTATCTTTACTCTGTGTTATCTTGAAAGGCGACACGGAGTTGGTTTTATGTGGAATTATACTAGATACCAAATGTTTTAAGCGATGCTTGTCACAATTCAAAGATGGAGTAGCATTTACCCTGCCATTAGTGGTGACTGAGCACCATGTGTCTCTCAATGGTAGAGTACACAACACACCTGAATACACTCGACTTGGCTGACCGCCAAGTTTCATACTACGATGGAACTTTATTGTGAGTGAATTCAACAACAGTGGCACAAATAACGAGTCCTGTAGCAGAACGAGACTAAGAAGGCGAACAAGGTGTTATTTGCAAGCCCCCTTTTGTTGGCCTCACGTTTTTAAAGCTCCACCAAGGTTGTCATGCTCGAGTAATCATGCCATCAGTCGCCCTTGACATTACACAAGGGGAGCACCGTGTTGTACAAGACAGAAAACAAGGCATTTACATCCGTCCGCAACCTTGGACAAAGCTGGCTCGTACAGAGAAGTTTTACAAATGGTAGGACCAGCAATTTTGTTCAACAATAAAGGTTGGGGGATAGTGAGGCAAGGTATTACTGCAGTAGCATTTAAAGTCAAACGGTCACCTGTGACAGTGCCTTGGATTCTCCGGGGGGCAGATGCTGTGTTGAGTCGCAGTGTTGCAGTCGCTGCAGCGGCCGTACCGGCCCGCAATGTGGTTGGTCAACCCGTCCTTTTGGGGTTAGGGATGCAACAAGTCACTTCCAGGCCAAGACATACTGTGCCCAGGAGGGGGATGGGGCTTGCAGGGGGGAATGCTTGGCCTCAAGTCCAAGTCTCTTGGCCGGACTTGGCTTTTTCTTTTATGATGACACCCTGTCGCCATGGCTGTTATCATGGAGTCCAATTATACCTAGTATTTTAGGTGGGTGGAAGAGCTTGGACAAGGTGGCGGATGATAATGATTACTGTTCGTTGAGGTCGTCTGCATACAAACCTGATGTGCAGAGATACAAGACTCCAACGAATCAACACCTGTGGACCACATTCTAATAAGCTGAACTCCGTGCCACCACATGCATGTGTACACTGACCAAGTACATATGAACACCAGCAGGCTCACAGTCCAGTCACTCTAACGCTGAGCAACTTTTCCAGAATGTGGTTGTCTGTTTACCCTATGCATTTGTATGACATTGTTGAGCAAATGAAGTGGAACATTACCCATGCTTTGCAATAAGTTTAACAAGTGTTCCAGACCCCTTGGTATGTCCCAGGATTGCAATACACAACCACCAAATCACCCTGATTCCCATATTCATGCAGTGATATTGTTCTTCGATACCCCTGAGCCACTCTTTGCTGTATGATTTGCCGTACGAGGGGTCAAGATTGGTAAAAGAAACCCAGAAGATCAACAGAGCTGAGTTGATTTAAGTAGAACAAACCTCAATTAGAAGCAATAGATAACCCACAGTCTTTCTCTGAAAACGAAAACAAGCGAGCGCTTAGGATCTGTATATAACCAAGCAACTGTGAGCCGGCCAAGTCACCGTTGCTTGGCATTAGTTGAAAAACATCGTCTACTGTTTGGGTATGCTCAAGGAACCCCCCTTGGACAGATTTAGTGTAGATTTTGGCAACCACTAAATAACAGTTAGAAAACTATATTATCTTACCGTATAATAAATCCGACTGGGAGTGTGGTAAACTAGCTGCCAATATTGGCAAGTCTGCAGCAGTTCATCACGATGCCTACCCTGCACCCGTATCGATTAAGCACAAGCTATCAACCAACATACAAATACAACCCCAATGTGAGAGAATACTAGGAGGCTTTGTAAATTAGATAATCATCTTAGTTACAGGGATAGAAGCAATTGGGCTGCAATGGAGTACATGTTGCGGACAAAGTCTGGCTTATAGTAGGCATTTGCAGTGGGCTACTGTCCTTTTAGTCCTTCGTGAGTAGTGGCAGGCGATTGTAAGATTTTGGATGGTCTGACGAGGTAGAGAGATGGTGGTCCGAATTACCTTGGGCACAGGTTTTGGCGACAATGGACCGGCTGTGTTTGCTGTAGAATACAAGATCAACTTTGTCATGCATACGTGTTGCGCTCATTGTACTGCCCTGACACTGGCCACACAGAGATGGAGGTTAGTTCATTTTCATAAAATGATATTTTGGCATTGCAGATTATGAGAGCCCTCCCTGTATCATTTAACTAATATCCAGAGTCCCAAGTGACAATCTCATTTTGCATCAACTACTGCAGGAGCCTTCCGTAATGACGGGCAAGATTTCCAGTCATCCTGCGCGCTCAAAGCATGAGCTGACATGAGGCTCAACGTACTCACCAACGCAGTCTCTCCAAAAGCCACCAACTCCTCTCATCCGAGGCATGGAGAAAAAAAGGGCGCGAGGTAATATTTCCCCCTCCGCCCACTTTGGCACATGTGAGTGCAAGAAATGGTTCTCCCATAAGATGATACCGGTGCTAAGTTTTGTTGCAAGGCCTTACTTATACTTTTAGATGTATCGCATCCTGGTTGGAATTTCCATAGGGAAGAGCGTTCATTGTCATGCAAATTCGTCTTTTTGGCTGTCCTACTACGGCTTACAGCTTCGCCAACAGCAAAATAGCACTACAATTTATAAGAAATATTGGCAGTCGTCCAACTAGGTTCAATGGCATGGGCGGATATGCAAAGACTTTCCCCATCTCCTTGAGCTTGGATGCGAAGGCCGGATAATCTTGGCTTGAAGAAGTTTGACACTTCATGATCTTTATTACAAGATCATGTGTTGCTTTGTCGTAATCAACATCAGCCTTTAAGAGATTGGATTGCACATGTCCCACCAGTTGCATTACCGAGGAGGGTCAAACTGATGATATCCGGAGATTGATTGGCCAATTGGGATAAACTTGGAGCAAACAAGATTAGAAGAAAAAAAAAAGGAACCATGCTATCGGTTCGAATTGACACATCGATTTTCATGTTACCAACAGTTTATCTCGACCCATGGCGATCTTCACAAGGTTGCTGGGACTGTGGCATGCGGCGCCATCCGGTGCAGCGCAGGTGGATTGCTGCTGGTGCCCTCTCCCGGTATCTCGGGTCCTGTCATGGGTGTGTTATGAGTATGGTGACGACGGGCAGAATTGGCGAGTTCCGGCGGATCATTGATCATTACTCAACGTTGCAACCATGAAGTGGGAAGCCGGGCCATGGGTTGGATTTACGCGACCGAATTGCCTGGTCGTGTGCCCATGTGCAATATCGGGCAACGTGGAGAAGTTGATAAGGGACAGGTCTGGATTGGGAAGCCATGTGGTCAAGAAGAGCCTTGGTGCTGGGGTTGGGAGGAGCGCTAGCGGTGCTAAGATCCGCTGTTGGGAATTAGCGGGCAGTGGGCGTTGGACAGTGGGCAGCGGGCAGCGAGCAGCGAGTGGGTGTGTGGTCGAGGGAGAAGGGCAAGGGAACGTTACATGGACGGACGTTGGGCGCACAGGCCACCGGCCGTCGCTCGTTGCGTTACACTGTGCTGCTCCGTCCTGTCCCGCCTCCGCAAGACTTGGGCGGGCGGGAATATCGACATCAGCCAAGGCTGGCTGGTGGTGGTAGTAGAGTTGGGTCAGTAAGGTTTGGGTGCATGTCCAATCCCGAGAGCATGCAAACCGACATTTCTCGCATCAGCTGGCCCCCGTTGCTACCCCCCCCCCCCCCCCCCTCGCGGGTCTCCCGTCGCACGCTGCCATTCGTGTAACCTCGAGCAGATCGGGACAATCAGGGGGGCGGTGCGATGCGATGCACTGCGACGCGCTCAGCGGGCTTCGCTCCTGTCAGCACTTAGGATGATGTTGACGTATGATGCCGTGCCGGCTGTTGAAAGCCAATGGCTGGGCCACTAAGAGGCTAAAATGCAGCCATGGCTTTCAGTGTCTATTGTTAGAGCATTCACGGCACGGAACGAGAATGTGGCGGCACCTCGTATTTGAAAATCGTGCCCTAGAGTGGTGAGAACAGCCAGTGGCTAGACGGGCTGCATTGCTGCTGTGGGCTTGGTTGCCTTAGTCATGAGACGGACTCCAGCTCTCACCGAAAGAGAGAGGCAGAGAGAGAGGCAGAGAGAGAGAGAGAGAGAGGCAGAGAAAGTGGCTTAAAAAAGAGAAAGGGGAAAAAAGGAAAAGAGAGATGGAGGGAATCACGGGAATGCCAAGACAGGCGGGGCCAATGGATTTGTGCATGGTCGCAGCTATGTTTTGGCAGCACAATTCCTTCTTCTTGCTTGCCTGACTGCTTGTTTCGGTTTCACGTTCCCCCCCCTAACAAGCCAAAACCTACCAAGCATACCTTCCCTTTCGGAGCCGGCTGTCGACGAGCACGACCTGGCGCGCAAGCACTGCAATCACGGCCGAGTCACAGTGACCGTCGCGCTGCCCATGGGGGAAGAGGTGCGACGGTTTGAGCGCTAATCACCGGGGGGCCAGCCATTCGGGCCTTTCCTCTTGGGAGGTGGGGAATTCTTATCAGTCTGGGGAAAGGCTGGCCGCCTGTGGTGTGTTGGAGAGGCCGAAATGACCTGTACCAAGGGCCGTCCACAGAGCACCTGTGACGGCGGATCTTTTGCTGGTGCAGCAGCGAGTGGTGATGACTGAGTAACTGAGTAACTGGGTGACTGGTGACTGGTGACTGGTGATTGGTACTGAATGCCGATGCTGACTGATGGCTGAGGTGGCTTTGCGACTGGGTTGTGCGTATGCGTATGCATTACAACCGTCCGTCTGCAGTGAATAAGCTTTCTCGACTAAACGACCAAACATGGGCTGAGATCTGACCCCTTACATCAAACCAATGTCAAACGGATGTGTGCTGAGGTGAGCTGAACTGCACTGCCCACGCATGCCGTCTTCGCTCTGTCTCACTCTCTCACAAAACCACGGCGCGTAGGGAGACGATGGCGTTCCTGGGCCGGGTCACTGCCGGGGGACCAATCAGCCCTAATCTTGGCAGAGAGTGCATCAGTCCATTAGGTGTCTGTACCCGAATGCAATCTGCTTTTTTTCTCCGGCTTATTATTAGTGTGGAGTTTATGAAAAATGCCGGTCCTTTTCCATCTCTACATTTTAACTGCTTACTACCACCGAGGCATTCAATTCACCCATCGCCCAAATAGTTCATTCGACAACGACAGTGCTAGTAGTAATAAACCACTTAAAGAAATCGTGAAGATAAAAGGAGGAAATGTCTTGAATGCAACACAGTGGAATAAACAAAAGACACTGACTTACCCTCCCCCCCGCAACCCCTGCTAAACCAGTACCATGAGTGGAGTGTGGCCGCAGGGCGCTCGGGGCTGGCCGTGCCCTCTGTCCATTGTTTGTGCATGAGACGGTTCTTGGCCTTCGTCGTGCCGTAGCTTGGCACTGGCATCTCACTGATCAAAGGTCCCGTAGAGGTCCCGTGGGAATCATCTGCACCGGGTGCTTTTGGTTGCTCTTCCTCTCCTCACGCGACTCATCTAGCTTGTTCGTGTCCTTGTCGCCTCCGTCTCGCCTCCGTCGCCTCCATCGCCTCAGGCATCACCAGGTCCTTGGCCAGCCCGTTGCAGACTCGGCCTCTCCCTTTCTCGTGGCCTCGCTTCTGTTCCCTTCTCAGTGTCTTGCTTGCCTCGCAGCTCCTCGTCGCCCATCGTCGCATCGCCATCGTCGCATCTCCCAGTTTGGTGGCCTGCCGGAGCATCGCCGCCACAAACGGCCAGCCACAATCTCACCCCGAACAACGCTCCAAACACCACCCCGAAGCATTTGCTGGGTGCACCCAGCCCGTCCCAGCTATCGTCCCGGGTCGCAACCCTCCATCACCACCCTCCATCGGCAGTCAAGCCACTCAGTGCAACCAACCACAAACCTTCCCCCTCCAGACGACGCATTGCCCGCCACTCCATCTCTCCCCCCTCCCCCGTGCTGTCACGTAGCTAGCCCTGTGTGGGTGTGAGGCAGCGTCTTAGTCCTGCGTGGTGCAGTGCTCCGTTGTGGCTGATCGGCACCCGCCCGGTTGCTGCCCACACTACGCTACCCAAACCCCATCTCACCACAATCGCAATTGGGCTTGCTGCTCCAGAGGTGCTTCTGTTACCTGCCATCATCGTGCTGATAGCGTGCCGGCCGTCCTATTCGCTTTTGGCACCCTGGGCTGGCCCTGGATTGACCCTTGACCCTTGCTGCAAGGGTTATTTTTGGCCCTTCCCCAGTTCCTGCTCCCCTCTCACCACCCCGTCACTCATTAATAAAATCAATAAAGACCCCTACCTCGCCCTCTCTTTAATTTTTCATTCCCCTATCCGATCTCGTCTCAACTCTATATTAAATCCCATTGAGGCCCCCCCTCCCCCCACAGTTGGCACGGGCATCTTCATCAATCGCCTCCCGATCCGACAACTCCAACAATGGCTGACGAGAAGCAAGCGCCCGAGGCCACGGCCGACGTCCACGCCGCCGTCGACGCGCCTGGCCCTGACGGATATGTGGACCGCCCCCGCGGCTGGATCTACAAGGGCTTCAAGTTGGGCAACAGGGAGTTCTGGTATGCCTCGCCCAAGGTCCAGCTCTTGATGGTGTCCATAGTTTGTTTCCTGTGCCCCGGAATGTTCAATGCCTTGAGCGGCCTCGGCGGTGGTGGCCAGGTCAGCGCCACAGCCCAGGACCACGCCAACACGGCTCTGTATAGTACCTTTGCCGTTGTCGGTTTCTTCGCCGGTACCTTTGCCAACCGTCTCGGTCTCCGCCTGACTCTGTCCCTTGGCGGCCTGGGCTACTGTGTTTACGCCGCCTCTTTCCTCTGCTACTCCCACACCTCCAACATGGGATTCACCGTCTTTGCCGGAGCTCTGCTCGGTGTCTGCGCCGGTCTCCTGTGGACCGCTCAGGGTGCCATTATGATGTCGTACCCCCCCGAGGAGAGCAAGGGCCGATACATTTCGTGGTTTTGGATGATCTTCAACATGGGCGCCGTCATTGGTTCTCTGGTAAGCCAGCCAACCAACCCCGTCTATACATGACCTTGAACCCCCGCTAACGCCTCGTTTCTAGATTCCCCTGGGCCAGAACATCCACAAGACTGCCGGCCCCGTCACCGACGGCACCTACGCTGCCTTCATCATCCTCATGTTTATTGGGGCTGTCCTTGCCCTCTTCCTCTGTGATGCCGACAAGATTGTCCGAGATGACAACACCAAGGTCATTCTGATGAAGAACCCCTCGTGGATCACCGAATTCAAGGGTCTGTGGGAGACGCTCTACACGGCTCCCTGGATTCTCATGCTGTTCCCCATGTTCTTCTCCTCCAACATCTTCTACACCTACCAGAACAACGGCATGAACGGTGCTCACTTCAACGTCCGCACCCGTGCTCTCAACAACCTCCTCTACTGGCTTGCCCAGATCATCGGTGCCTTCATCTTTGGCTACGCCCTGGATCTCCAGGTCCGCCGAAGCATCCGCGCCAAGGCCTCCTTTGTCGCCCTCTTTCTCTTGACCTTTGCTATCTGGGGTGGTGGTTATGCCTGGCAGAAGGACCAGGAGCCCCGAGAGGTCACCTCAACGACAGCCTTTGAGTCGGAGAAGGTCGATTGGACTGCCGGCGGCAAGAAATACATTGGCCCCATGTTCCTGTACTTCTTCTACGGATTCTACGATGCTGCTTGGCAAACCTGCATCTACTGGTACATGGGCGCTCTGTCCAACAGTGGTCGCAAGGCCGCCAACATGGCTGGTAAGTGGGCTGCAGTTCGATGAAATTGACGTTACAATGCTAACTTACTCCTCAGGCTTCTACAAGGGCATCCAATCTGCCGGCGCAGCCATCTTCTGGCGCCTAGACGGCCTCGAAAAGCCTTACAGCACCATCTTTGGTGCCACCTGGGGATGCCTCGCTGCTTCTCTCCTCTTTGCGGCCCCCGTCATCTTCACGCGTATCCAGGACTCCGTCTCGGTGGAGGAGGATCTCAAATTCAGCGATGAAACCATTGAGGATGTCATTGCTGCGCCTAAGGACACCAAGGGAGAGCCGTAAAAATCAGTTGGGTTTCTCTGTCATTTGGAGTATTACATTGCGGTCGGAGTTTATAAATAACCTTATTATCTAATGACGTGATTGGGGAGGATACGGATATGAATGCATATATATGTGATACCTGGTTGGGACGTTTGGGTCATTACGTACAGCATGTTGAGTTGAGATTTTAGGAGTATGAATAACCAATCATTTAGGTAGGAACTACCCACCATAATAGTTACAGATATGAACTCCATGGTTTCCATTAATTATGTCCTCGTCCATGACAGCAATCGCGGGTTTCGTGTCTCACGAAGTCAACATAGCACATGCATCCAGGCGAATGAAATGATGGCAACCCCACAAAGGAACCAAAAGACTACATGTTACAGGGCGAATCATTGTCTTTAAAATATGTACATATAAAAACGCATGCTATAAAGAAATTGGCCCTTTTTCGCGTTCAGGATGCGCTGCCAGCCAAGTAGATTGGAGCATGTCCGCCCAATTCACCCGTCCCCAACTTCGGTTTATCCCAAGCAGGTGCAGCCACAGCTGATAGATGACTTTGCCCAAACAATTATTTATTCGCCCGTGAAAGGGATAACCACATGCCGCCCCCAACGGTCATGTAAAATTTGGAAGGATTCTTAAAACTGGTCGGATGGGCTTACCCGATTACTAAGCTCAGCCGCACGAGATGGTTGCAACTCCGCCCCAAACACCAATCTCGCCCAGTTCAGCAGCATCCCCCCCCTGCTCAACTCTTTAAATCTCGCCCTGGCCCTGCACCTGACACCTTCGGTCGGCCATGTCTCATGGCTGTTCTTGAATTTGACAATTGGGGCGACTCCCGGCGTACTCAGAGCCCAGCGCATCACCAAATCTAGCATAGTTCAGCATGTGCTAGGACGTGACCCTTGAACGCGACTTTAGTCAATTGACGAACCCGTCGGGCAGGTAAGCCCTCGCCAAGCAGATATAAAAAAAAAATACCCATCATGTCGTCCACTCAGGAGCCCTCGTGCCAGCTCAACACAACGGAATGCATACTCCAAGCTGCCGTCAGCATACTGGCAGAGCTGCAAGACAACAACAGGCAATACAACTGGAACCCTCTATCCTTCGGCGTGACATTGGTCATTGGCATCATCGCCCTCTTTTTCGCAGCCCTCACCATCGGCCAGGGGCTGCTGGCGGCAGGGCCGGGGCGGCATAAGAGCAGCCCGTATGCCCTCGGACCGTGGGCAGACTTGACCAACCGCCAATTCGACTTCCGGGAGCTTCGTTTTAGAAACATAGCCTACACCCCCATACTATCCCACCTGAGGATCGACACCAAACTCTGGCCAGATATGAAGGAGAAGTCAGAGGATTCCGCGCCCTTGACACTGCCTCTCGACTGGGATGGCACCGGTGACCCCAAGAAAAACTCCAAGGATATAAAGGAGTACTTCCCGGCGACTTGGCTTGCCCTGGTCACGCTCACGCTCACCGACGACCCAACGCTGTGGGACCAAAAGGCCATTGGCACAGACTACATGCCATCTGATCTCCCAGCAGCTCCGGCATACGCCACAGTGGCAGACTTGATCGTCATGTCCTGCCTGGCCGCGTTTCCAGACACACCGAAATTGTTGACCAAGACCGAGTCGGGGATTCCGTCGGTTCAATGCCCCGAGTTCCAGCTGGTCTTCCGCACCCATCCGCTCCTGGGAACTTTCGGGCTCTTCCAGACGTATAATCCTCGCAGAAAACCCGCGTTCAAATTTCGGTCTGAAATGCTGAGGCGGCTCAAACTGTCATTCTACTACGCCAGCGGGTACATCCCCTCCAGGTGCGCGGAGTGGGCTCCCTTTTCGCTATCCTTTTCGCCCATGACGCTAAACCAGGCTGTTCAGCACCGCGCAAGTATGAGGTTCGCAAAATATTTGGTCAACTGCCAGGGCCGTGGCGATGTGGGTGAGAAATGCTGCGCCAGGTCTGATCTGCTACAGCCATGCTGGTGCCTGGCCGCCAAGAACGGGGACGTCTTATATTTCTCTCAAATCCTTCGAATGTCTCCGGCGTCTGTCATGTCAGCATCTCATTACGACTTCCCTCCGATAGTCTACCCAACGAGAGCCAACTGCATCCGGGAAAAGGTGATGCCATTGCTGTGCCTGAGTCGGCTGTGGTCTCTCAGCTCATGGCAGTGGAAAAGTATGCTGTTTTTGGATACAGAAACGCCCAGAAGCCGGTTCTCAGTGTGGGACGCCATCGCTCACGATACAAGAAACTGGGAGCTAAATTGTACAAATCTACAAGAGTCGTTTTCCCCGTATCCGTGGGACAAACTAATCAAGGATCCACGGCCATATGACGCCTTCAGGGCTTATTGCGCAGGTCCAGAAGAATGGGCCATGACATTGGATGATTCGGCTGGCAAATTGAGGGAATCCATACTCAACGAAGTCAGCTACATTGATCGATGGCTAGATATCTATGTTCCCCCAGATATTTTTCAGTGCAGGGCGGCATCTCTGAGCGTGTCATCAGGTTGGTGTGGGCGAATTCTCGCACTATGCTACACCAAGAGCTCCTCGAAGCGGCCCTTGCAATTCGTGACATCACGGGCTTCCAACCAGGTCAACGAGCTCCTGGACAAGCTCGGCTACTTAACAGGGTCCCTTAAAACAGAGAGGAGCTACATCGACGTGGAACGGCAGGAGGAGGAAGAGCGGCTGAGAATCGGCAACAGCGACTCTTGGCCCACACTTGGCGCGGGATTCGAGTCGGCGAGGGACGAGCTGAGCAAGATCTACCAGCTCTGGGAGCTGGAGAAGCTTGGGGGAGAGTCCCGTTTCAAATTCTCGAGGTCGGTTCAGCACCCGCTAGACGACTTGCTGATTTACAGGACGTTCCTGTTCGCCATGCTGCTCGAGCTCGCGACTGATGTCAGCGATGTTCTCGAGAGCCAAGATTGCAACCGCATTATACCCATATTCTGATCTATTTTTGGGGCGTGTTATGATATATGAGAAGGATTAAAGTGATTTACGACGGCGAACAGGCGTCAGAGCGTATAACATGGACTGGTAGGGACGTCAATTGGCTGATCCGGCGTCCCACCGGAAGGGGGGAGAAGGTCATAGCTGACCGTGGGAGTTTACGCATGAAAAAGACTCGATGCTGCGCCATCTTTGCTGCCGCTTTACCTGAACCCAGCACATAATTATTCTGCGGCATCTCGAGGCCTCACAGGGCCCTCTCTCCATCTAAGCCATCATAAAAATAAACATGTCCAGGGGCGTGTGAGATCAGGGTCTCGACAGGCAGCCATCAGCCGATGGGGAAGTGAGGGAAGGGGGAGGCTGTACAAACATGCCATTGATTCATTTAGTCTGCAAAGCTCAATTCATGCACAGCACCAACACAGCTCGCATTTCTCAATTGACTTTTTTTTTTTCCCATTATGCCAGAATGACGATGGTGATCGACATGTGCTTGAACCTTGAGGCGCCCCTCCTCCCCGCGTGACCACTCAAACCCATTCCCCAAGAACAAGCCACCCTTCTCCCGTCGCTGAGTTTTTCAACGTTTCATGCCACGTGCGCTACAGCCAAACGGCGTTTGCTTTGGTGTTGATTCAATTTCGTTTTGTTTTTTGTCTTGTTTTTTTTTTTTTTTTTTTTTTTTTATATAAATAAAAAAAATCCATCTCCCTCCAACTGCCACAAGGAACTGAGGGCGGCTGGGGAGATTGCGGCGGCCCAGCGCCCCCCCCCGCCCCCCCCCTCCCCCCCCCCGTCCCAACGGCCCCTCCAGGGCCGGCCCGGCCCCCCCGGGCGGCGCCGCGCTTGCCCGGCGTGCCTCCCGCACAGCGCCCGGACGAGGGCGACCCGCGGGGGGCACCACGGCACGTCGACCCTGTCTCACCACCCCCCCCTCC
>JAHVYC010000106.1:0-60154 GCA_020623665.1 Calonectria multiphialidica
CCTCCCCCTGCCACGCCCCCAGTGAGCCAGGCCGCCCTCTCGGCTTGCTTCCCTTAGAGACGCCCCCTCCCAAGCCCAACGTCCGACCTCGTGGCCGCCAGAGTCTCACAGCGTGTGCTCAGCAGACAGACCTCAGAGGAGCGTCAACGAGCTGCTTGCAAACTTGCGTCGCACCTCGATTAGCCCCTCCGCCGCCGCACAGTCCGCCCTGCCTGCGGCCGCCCCGAGTGTTCCTCCAGCCATCAGAGAGATTCTCCAGATTCCCGAAACCCCTGCTCCTCGCCCCCGACGCGTCGCTCGCCAGAGGTTTGATGGAACTGGCCGGAGACTTCCCGCCGGCCCTCCTCCCCCGCGGAGTTGGGTCTCTCGTCGCTCTGCCGACGAGTCTGGCGCACATGGGTCGATCTCCTCGAGGTTGAACCTGAAGAATTTGAGCGATACTGTCTTGCCTGGGACCTATCTCCCCGAACGAGGGAGCTTGATTGATATTGTGCTGCAAAGGCTTGCGTATGACTGGGCCTTCCACCGAGTATACAATCAGTACCATCTGTACTTTATCCCGAACCACCTCAAAGCGGCATTGATACGCTTTGTTGGCATCGCAAGCGAGGACGGCCTCTCCCTGAGTGATCTCAGGGCCATCCTTCTGCCGCCCCCCGATACTTTCGAGGATGATGAATTGGAGACCTTGACCCTCTCCAATACTGAAATCAACTATCTCGACCTCTCGGGGTCTGTTGGCCGTTCACTGAAACTGAAGGATGTTAGGGAACTCATCTTCTCTTCGCAGGAAGACGAGCCAGCTTCTACAGAGCCGCAGGACTCTTGGGACACAGCCGAAGTCTCTCCAAGCCCATCACGGGCTTTGCTTCCGAACCTCACCCATCTATCTCTCGCTCTAGACCCCCGGCACGCTTCATCCGCTTCCTGGAAACAGCTCCTTAGCTTCTCCTCCAAACTCTCGTCTTTAACCCACCTGAGCCTCGCTTACTGGCCCGACCCGTGTCTCATCAGCCGGGGTCGCCTTTCCACCGTCGCTTCACCCCAGGGAAACATACCTTACGGGGGTACGAATCTCTATTCCCACTCGATTGACCACGATTGGAGCGAGGCCTTGCTAGTTTTGCGCCTGTTGAGCAAGAACCTCTATGCCCTGGAGTTTCTTGACCTCACCGGTTGTGCATCATGGTTTAGGGCCCTGATGATAGAATCAGAGCACGACTTTGTCGATTGGGTCAGTAACTGGGGGAAGATAACCGAGCTGCGGCTCTACACAGGATTTAAACCTGGGGAGGACGCTCTGCCATCTGAGGTAGCGAGCTACGTAGAAGCAGTAGAAACTGCTAGGAATGTTGAGAAACACATACGAACGATGAGGGCTGGCCAGGGTAGATTTGTCACTGTAGAAAGGGACAATCTGACATAAACGATAATAAGGAAATACACCGTGGTAGAATTGCTTCAATCCTATGCTTCCTCCTCCAAACTGCCCAGAGCTTAATTTTCTACCTGGGATCCCGCGTTCAGCAGTGCCCTAAACTTGCTTGGGGATGATAACAGTTCCTTTGGCTTTCCAGCTTCAACAACACGGCCCTTTTCCATGACTATAACGCGATCGTAGTGGATGATTGTGTCCAGACGATGGGCGATTGATATGACCGTATGTTCCCTGAATTGAGTTTCGATAATCTGCTTGACGGCTTGTTCTGTCTTCTGGTCCACACTATTTCATGTCAGAACCCAAGATGATGCTAGATCGTTATTGATTTTGCTGGGGAAGTATATACCTGCTGGTTGCCTCATCCATGAGAACAACATTTGAAACGGATTTGCGAAGGACTGATCTGGCCAAGAAGAAAAGCTGCCTCTGACCGTGGCTGAGCATGTCTTCTTCGAAGAGATCATCCAGGCCTCCGTTGGCCTCGATGGCATCCCATAGGCCCACAAGGCCAAGTGCTTGAACGATGGATTCCGTAGAGCAGGTTCGGAATGGGTCTATGTTCTGGCGGATCGTTCCAGGAAGAACAAACTGGTCCTGCGTGATGGTGATGAATCGCCCGCGGATCGTTTCTCGTGCGATCGAGGAGAGATGAACGCCGTCGACGACTATCGATCCTGATGAATGGTCCAGGAGGCGGAGAAGCGCGAGCAGCAGCGACGACTTCCCGCTTGAAGAAATTAATCAAGTGTCAATATCAATTAGACGGAGGTCCGGTTCTCACCTGGCAGTTCTCCCACATATGCCAACCTTTTCGCCCGCTCTGATATCAAGACTGATTCCGTCCAGAGCTCTGGTTTCTTTGTCCACGTCGTACGATGCGATTAAATCCTTTATCTGAATCCTACCTTTGTCTGGCCACGCCGATGGCGGCTCTCGGGTCTCCTCCTGGCTGTTTTCGTTCCTCACCTCTTCTGAAAATTGCTTGATGCGTGCCACGGCGCCGATTGACGTCTCGATTGAGGTCCAGAACTGGATCAGCATGTTGAGCATCTCGCTAAGCCCGATTAGTTGCACAAGCGATACTCCCGTTAACCCGACATTTGTTCTTCCGCGCAACATCAGAGCAAACCCTACCACCAGCAGCGCAAGCACCGCGGCTGTCATATCCAACACAAGCACCAACCAGCGCTGTACCATGGTGAGGAGGTAGAAAGGGCGCTGAGAGCGATCAACGAGGGCATGGTTGGACTCTATGGCTGCTGGAGCCCATCCAAACGCCCGGATCGTAGCCAGACCGCCAAGGGTCTCGAGGAATTGGGTGTAGATAGGGGCCTTTTCCTCGAGGTCGAGGAGACGAAGCTGCCGCGAAGTTCGGAGGTAGCCCCGCTGAAGGTAGAAGTAGAGGACGAATAGGAACGGGAACGTGATGGCCACGTAGTAGCTGGAGGCTGCCAGAAGTCCTGCCTTTGCGATAACACCGAGGAAGCCTATAGAAGTGTGAGATGGGGGGATGGTTGATGGCAAGGAGGGGGTTACACACTCGCAAGTGTAACGACGAGGCCAAGGGGGAGGCGATTATCAATCATTCCAATGTCTTGGGAGAATCTAAGAGCATGTGAGCGTTTATCTCTTCATAGAACTGGGGTTCGTGAGAGACATACCTTGTCGTAATAGATCCGAGATCCGTCGTTGTGAATAGGGACAACGGAGCACTATAGAGTTAGTGGGCGATATATAAAACTTCCTTCCAGGTAATCTTACTTTATAACTGTCCAAAGCAGCCTGTGGTGCAGAGATATTCCAGACTTTGCGGCGATGAGCACCAGAACGAACCTGGTTCACTATTAGCCCATGCCCAACCATGTATGTCAGTGTGCATTAATCTGACCAGATGAGTACCGCAAACCAAACCACTCCCGCGATTTGGAAAAAAGCATAAAAACCAAGATAATACCCGGTCCTATGGGTTTCTCCAGCAGTATTGGCATCGGCCCAGAACTTGAGCCATACCGCTGTGCTTCTATCAGCATGCTTCCTTTATTTAGGGGGTGGAGGTGATGAGGTGACGAACTGGGAAAGCTCTGCAGAAATGCCCATGCAACCTCGATGGCAAGCAATATCCCAAGAAACAGGTAACCGATACTTCCAAAATAGTAGCGGTATACTGTACGGTCACCAAGCTGACGCCGCTTGTCGGATGTCGCGGTTGCAGCAGGTTTTGCCTTGGAGCGGGCGGTTGAGATTTGGTCTTCGCCACGAGGCTCAACGCTGAGGTCTCCAGAAGACGACGACGCCGCATCCTCAAGCTTCTCCTTCACGAGACTCTGGGCATAACCCCCAGTCTTGCGAAGATTTTCAAAAGTTCCCTCTTCAGACACTACACCGTCTTCAAGCGAAACGATCCAATCCGCCGCCGAAAGAAAATCAACTACAAATTGGTCAATAAATGGAATTGTGACTCTACAAGTGTGCCTACCTGATTGTGTGGCAAGAATCACTGTAGTTCCCCAATTTTTAAGAAGCCCGTTTCGACCAAAAATGTTACGAAAGACCGTTGTTGCGGTTTGGTTGTCGAGCCCGGCGAAGATATCATCAAAAAGGGCAATATGAGGCCGGGAGTATATTGCTCGAGCCAGTGCCTGTGAAAGGTTAGAGTGGCATGGCAGCCATTTTGCGTACTCACCATTCGTTGTTTCTGTCCACCACTGAGAGCCAGGCCCTTGCTCCCAACAATAGTCATGTCTCTGTCTGGCAGTTGCTCAAAGTCTTTTTCCAAGTCGCATGAATGAACGACCAGATCGTAATGCAACGAATCAAAAAGCGAATGGCCAACAATATTGTCCCTTATTGATTTGTTCTGTGAAGTTAGCCCCAGTCTGTGGATCCGAATGAGAGTAATACTTACCACAAGCCAAGGGCTTTGATCGCACCAAGACAGGCGCTCGCCCTTCAGATTTATGACTCCGGTGGTGTTTGGTACCTCTCCTAGCAACCCTTTCAATATTGTGCTCTTTCCAGAAGCCACTGGCCCGATCAGGAGTACAAATTGGCCTTGTTCCACTGTCAAGTCCACGTTGCGGAGAACATCACGCTGGTCGGACCATGCGAATGTCGACTGTTTTACGCTAATGGCGATTCTATCTGGAGCATCTTCAGTAATGGAAGAAGCGTTCTGGTTTTCAAGAAACTGGAGTTCCATAGAATCTCCATCATGGCCATCGGATATCTCATGTCCTACCCTGGAGCCGAGTTGACGATATTCCCGGCGCGGTTCCTTGACAAGGAATTTCTCAATCCTTTCAAAAGCGCCCAGTGCAGCGCTCATGTCGAGAATGGTTTCAAACATCCAAAATAGAGGTTGGGCAAGTAGAATGATCAGTGAGAGGGCCGAGAACATTCGTGTCGCATCCAGGATATGGCCGGAGTGTGCGGCAACACCTTGGAACATGGCGAAAGCAGCTACGGGGGATAGAAGCAGCGGGATTTGGGCAATGGAAGATGTGATGCTGGAAACCACGCGAAACGGTCGAGAAGCGCTGATCTCGTCGACGCGAAGTTTTGCAATGGTTTCTGACAGCATGAGTGCCAGGCCAGACATCTTTATGCTTTTTATATGTCCGATCATGGAGGACGTAATTCCTAGCAGTGATCAGCTTTCATGACGCTTGAGTTGTGGCCATAATTTCCTCGGCTCTTACCGACTCGCCTCTGGGTTTCGCCCAGCCAGACTATTTGATACTTTTTTGCCAAAGGCGCCACAGCAATCGTGCACATCAAAGCAACAAACGATACAATGATGGGCCCGGAGGCGGCGTACCCGATCTGGATGCTGAGCAACCAAGTTGCAATGGCAATCTGAATGGTGTTTGCCCAGAATTCGTGGATCTCCCGAGCAGCTCGGACGATTACATCGACCTGCATCAATATATCAGTTTCGATTGTTCATGGAAGAAAGGGAAAAAAAGGCGAATTTACATCCGATGACATGAGTGTGACAGCGGCCGAATCCTCCACCGAAGTAATACTCATCTCGGTTGCCTTGGAGAAAATGGCAGAAACCAGTACTCCCCGCAGCATGGTAAATGAGCGGCCATTTCGATGCCAGTAGAGAGCCTGCGTTACTGCAATTCCAAAATAGACAAGCCCATATGCAGCAACGAGTCCATAACCGACATTGTCAGGTTGTGATGAATCGTCGAGGAAAATGAGGAAGCGGTTCAAAACAAGCGGCTGGCATATGGTGAATGCCAGGAGAGCGAGACGTGGTATAATAATGGCGACCAGAGACGTCTGCAAGGTAGCGATGCAGCAGCGAATAACACGGTGCTTGCATCCCGATGGAGCTGGAAAGAGCTTTAGTACAAGGACGTCACAGATTTAAGGGTGGTTTTTAATAGTCTAGAAAAAAATAGCTATGTAAAAATGGTAGACCGGACCTTTTCGCCAATGTCGCCAGAACCTCTCGTTTAAGCCTGCAGCGCCCATATCGTCATCCAAAGAATACAGGTCTCCCGGCGTCAAAAGCCTTCGAAACCCTGCCAGCAGCAGTGGGGTGACCCACGCCAAGACGGCGCGGGCGTAGAGCCCCGCTGTAACCTCCGGCGCATACGGACCGGCGCCGGGGAGCAGGTACACGGACTTGTCCCAGGCCTCGAGGACGAGGAGTGTGGCTTTGAGGGCAAATGTTGCTGTGAAAGTGGCCGTAATGGACTTATGGATGGTGGTCGGGTGGAGTAGCCATAGGGTGCGCAGCACCGCCAGGTCTAGGACTAGCGATACGAGCAGGAAGACATTCAATAGAGACGAAGGGCGGGGAGATTTGGCATGCTCAGCATATGAAAGAACACAGAACATCAAGCTTGAGGCAAAACAAACACATGCGGCAGCGATAGAGACATGGCCAAACTTAGTGCCAACAGAATGGGTGGCCCATAGTATCACGAGAGCGAGATGCAGGACGGTCAAGATGGAGACAGCAACCTATTGAACCCTGTCGGTTAATTCTGCCCTCATTTGAAGAGTTGGCAGCAGTGGGCCTGGGTGCAACTGACGAGCTTGAGAAGACGAAGGCGGTGGCCGGCGACTTTGACTGAGGCGCTGCGGAGACGCGAAAGGCGAAAAGGCGCCGCAATGAGAAGACACGCCGCTGGGAGCAAGATGAGAATGGATTGTTCAAAGGTGATGGTAAAGTCAAATCCCTGGCGACAATTAGCAGCAACTACTGGGCCAAAGGCGTCGTCTGCCGACGGGGTGCAGTGGACAATGGACGAATTCATATTTAGAGAGCGATGGGGCAATGGTGAAAGAGGGGAGTTTGACCCGTCCAAATGGGGGTGGGAGGATCCCTTTTATTTGGGTCATATGGGTATCTCGCGTTAATACGGTTGTTAGACAAAGGGACCCTGCAAGAATTAGGAAGGTGGTTGTCGGCATCGGAATAATAAGCGAAGCGACGCTTTCAGCTTATTCAGTCTGCTTTCGCAGTTCAAGGAGGCAGATAAGGTACAGGTTAGTGATAACACGACTACATCCCACACAGATGGCCACTGTTTTGTTTTGTAGTTGGTCAACATGTCGTAGCATGTCACTAATAAGGTCATGTATGTTTTTAGTTATGACTATTTCATGCATAAAATAAGTCTTTATTGCTTGTTGGTGTTCGAGAGGTCTTGGCTGTTGTTGGAATCCGTCCCAATTGACGAATCAGCAGCATAGTCAATGACTCACCCGATGCAGAGTCATTTCCCTCATGCAATGGAGACGGCATCGCTGACTCCATTTCTGAAATTTGTCCATGAATTCATCCAGCTGAACTTGTCGATCACAAAAGGGGTTTCACACCTGCATCTCGCTCGGGCAATGGTGGTTCGGATCGACTTGCCATCCCAAGTCAACATGGCCCGAGCTCTCGGGCGAGTCACCCGGCGTGAGTCACCTACCACGCTGGGTGGAATGTCGACACCGCCGCGGCGTGTTGCCAGTGGCTGGTGCCAGTAATTCTCCTGTGGCGTCGGTGTTTGGGAGATTGGCATATGGCGGGAAAATCAACGCGGCCAGCCGTCGCGGGGGAAAGAAACTGCAAAGCTGAGGAGGGTGACGGAGAAGGGGGGAAATACTTAACATAGGACGACGCCTGGCAGTTGCAAGCCTTGACGAGACCCGGCAGAAGATCGAATCGAGTCCAGCAAATTATTTCCCTTAACTCGACTTGCACGTATTTCTTTCGTTCAATCTATAAGTCAATCCCTTTTCTGACCCCCACTCCTGCCATAATGACGTCGATGGCATCCGAGTCCGTAGCTACCATCCTCTGCACGTCCAAACAGACACGGTTCCATATCGAGTCGCCGAATTATCGCGAGGTGCGTTGGCCACGGCCAAAAAATCCTAATCTACTGATTCTTACCATGGGTGCAGCTTGACATCGAAGGCATCAATATTAACGTCACCTCGGGTGGCAAGGCGGCTGGGAAGTCCTCTGCAAAGGCCAAGTCCAAGGCCAAAGCCGATGGCATTGAGATCCTCTCCAACGCCAAGCTTCGGCTGAAGGAAGGCCAGCGATATGCTCTCGTTGGTCGCAACGGCACCGGAAAATCAAGTGAACCATCCCTTTTCAACCTCCCAATCTTATAAACTACCGTATTAACCAAGCTATTTAGCGTTGCTCAAGGCAATTGCTGAGAAGCTCATCCCTGGCATCCCCGAGGGCACGCGCATTGCTCTTCTGCAGCAATCGAAGCTCATTGATGGAAACTCCTCCGAGGAGCCCGAGTCTGGAAACGGCCGGGCTTCCACTGTTTTGGAGGAAGTGATTGAGCGAGCCACTGCAAAACATACCGTCGAGCAAGAAATCAAGGGTATTTATATTATATATTCCCGCTCCTAGTTGATATGTCTATTCAACTCACACCCACCAGTTCTGTCTGATGGTATCAATGACTTGGACTCTTACGCACCGGTCAGAGCTCTAAGGCAGCTCAAGCACCACCGACACCAGCAACAACTCTTCCGTCTTGACAAGGACGCCCGACTTCGCAGCGGTGCCCGTGGTCTGCAAGCACGAAAAGCATTAGTGGCCTATGAGAAGGTCGTGGCCGAGTCCAATACCCTGTAAGCCGTTACAATTCCCAACCTTGCACCTGCGCCGCACTAACATGCCGACTAGAGTAGAGCAGTTGAATGATGCCATTTCCGCCGAGGTTCTCCAAGCGGAAACTCAGGAGGCGGTGGACATGCTGGCTGATCTCCAGATTCAGGTTGATCCCGCCCGCGTTGCTGAAATCGAGTCAAATACCAAAAATATTCTTACTGGCCTCGGATTCACGGAAGCGCTCATGGAAAAGCCCATCACTAGTCTTTCTGGCGGCTGGCACATGCGAGCGGCTCTAGCCACAGCGCTTCTTCAGGAGTCGGATATTCTCATCCTCGATGAGCCCACGAATTTCCTCGACTTACTGGGCATCATATGGTTACAACGTTACCTTCAGGGGCTTGAGGATACTGATCGCCCTCCAACTCTGATTCTGGTCTCTCACGATCGCGACTTCATTTCGGTCTGCACCGACTTGCTCATCATCAAGGACAAGCAAATCACCCCGTTCCACGGCGATTTACCCACCTATGAAAGATCTCAGTCAGAGCGCAGGCTCTGGCTCACCAAGATGAAGGAGGCCCAGGACAAGCAAAAGGCGCACATTGAAAAGTCCATCGCCGCCAACATCAAGGCCGGCAAGGCCAACGACGACCAGAACAAGCTGCGTCAGGCAAAGTCTCGCCAAAAGAAGCTCGATGACCGATGGGGAATGCAAGTCAACGAGCGTGGCGGTCGTTTCAAGCTGAACCGAGATCTTGCCGGGTTTCACTTGACTGCTCGCGAGGATATTGATATCCCCCCCGAGGACCGCCCTGTCATCATCTACCTCCCAGAGCCCCCAGACCTACGATTCCCAGGCGCTCTGATATCCCTGGAGAATGTCGCCTTCCGGTATTCGGCCAAGACGCCCCTCATCCTCCAGGGAGTCACATTGTCCGTCAGCATGGGCGACCGGGTCGGGATCCTTGGCCTGAACGGAGCTGGCAAATCCACGCTCATCAAGATGCTTGTGGAGGAGTCTCGTCCCAGCTCCGGCACCGTCACCACCCATCCGCGCCTGAAGCTCGGATACTATTCCCAGCACGCCGTCGACTCGCTCCAAGACATGGGGCGCGAGGAGCCCGAGCTGACGGCCCTCGCCCTCCTCACCCGCGACGCCGAGGGCGTGTCGGAAGAGTTCAACGAGGGCGAGCTCCGTGGCTTGCTAGGGAAGCTCGGCCTCCCAGGGCGCATCGCCTCTGATGTGCCCCTGATGAAGCTCTCCGGAGGACAGGTCGTGCGCGTGGGGCTGGCCCGCCTGTTCCTGCGACGCCCTCACTGCCTGGTTCTTGACGAGGTCACGACGCACCTCGACTACGAGACGGTGACGGCGCTGCGGGAGGCGATCCGCGACTGGGAAGGCGCCGTGATACTGGTGAGCCACGATCGATGGTTCATGCGCGGCGCGATCGAGGGCGCCCTCGACGAGGACGAAGAGGAGAGCGAAGAGGAAGAGGACGAGGAAGGCGGTGTGAGAATCCGTGTTGTGTACAGGTTGAAGGGGGGCAAAATGACAAAGTTGGAGAATGGGGTGGAAGAATTCGAGCAACTCATGGAGAAGAGAGCGAACAAGCTGTTGCAAATGTAGACCTTTATAGAATAGCAAAGGATGAAAACAGTAGTGAGGCTTTGATGCCATCACCAATTGGACATTGCAATGAATCAATTCTTTTTCTTTGTATATCGGTTTATAATCTATATCTCACTTGTCAAGCACCCGGGGACTTGCGAGAACCTTCAATAGCGGCTTCTCCAGGATCTTGACGCTCATCTGCCCCCCCTTTGGCAGTTGCACAATGGTGCCGTCGATGCACACGACTCGCCACCGCTCGTCCTCCTCCTGCGTGGTGACTCGGATCTCGTCCACCTCTTCGTACCTGACCTTTTCGCCGTCGTCCCACTCCATGTTCACATGCTTTCCCCCGTCGTACGCCTTCATCATCACGTCCATGGTCCTCTCCCCTCCCAGGGGGGCGAAGTGGACGAGCCTAAGCTGCCTCTGGAGCGGCTGCGTGGCTGGGGAGATGGTAAAGGTCCGCTCCAGGTTGGAAACCAGGGCTGTGAGCACGTAGGCGTGCGTCTCGCGCGGGACGGTCTCAAACTCGGCAGACGCAGTGCGCTTAATCGCAACCTGTGCTCCGTACGGGTGGGACTCCTTCAAGAGCTCTTGCGCAACCATCCCGAAGCGCTTGTTCCCGTGCACACGATACTCGGGCGTGTCACTCTCGTACACGATGCTTGCATGGAAGCCGTAGCTGGCGACGATGGCGCCGTTGAGGTGGGATACGGAAACCTCCTTCTTCTGAAACTGGCTGGCGTCCTCGGGCTGGCCGCTCCCCTTTGACTTGTCCGTGAAGGTAACTATGTGCGATCCGGGCGAGAAGGACGCGCGGAACACGGGGAGGTCGGCAGGAACGCCTTGGAAGAGTGTCCGGATGCCGTGAACGAGCGGCGTCGGGCCCGGGGCGGAGTAGAGGGGCTTGTGTGAGGAATGGAACAAGGCATTTCCAGTACCGAGGGGAAGAACCGCCATCAGAGGCAATGTCGCAGGCGACACGCCTTCTTCAGAGCCATGAAGCAGATCAACGACTCCCCCGTCCCCGCTCAATAGCACAACAGTCCTTGCCTTGGAGTCCTGGGAAGCCGAAGCCCACATGTTCCTGGCAAAGTTTCGTATATCCTCCGCGCTTTGAGTGATGGTGAGCCTGTAATATTCTCCAGGCGCAGTCTTTTTGCCGAGCAGGTTCGCGATAAGCTGCCACAGCGGCTGGAGGACGTCTGTCCAGAGCTGCAGGGCCAGCCCTGTGCCCGACTTTGTAGACACGATTACGTCTACTTCATTGTCTGTTCCATTCTGGAGGTACGCCGGCAGCTGCTCGAGGGCATACCGCCGCAGGGCCTCGGCCGGCACTTCCTTTGCCCTGAGCAGAGAGAGCCTGTAGCGCTTCTCCTTGTCCTCTGGGTCCTCGTTGATGCAGCAGATCCAAAAGTCGGACCCCTGGCCGTCTGGTTGAGAGTTTGTCACGATGAACAGAACCTCGTCAAGGCCAATCTTTTCGCTCCCGCCAGCGACGACCCAGGTCAGGTTGCTGTCTGACAAGGTGACGTTCTCTACAGCCTTGACCGGCGCTCCCGACAGTGCGGAGCTCATGGTGCGGGGAACGTCGAGGGGCACGACGTCAACGACGAACTAGACGTCAGAAGAATGAACGAGAGAGATGAAATTTGAGGGCGAGTAGTGTGTAAATTCCAAGGAGAGCGAGCGTTTCCAATCCAGTGATATGGATGAGAACAACGTTAGGCAGTTGCAGTATTACACCCTATCGGAGCCAAATATTGACGTGCTGACGCCAAAAAGTGACGCACTGTGTGCAGTCTACGTATTGATCCGGCTGTACAATATTCCATCAACGCCTTGCTTCTTGGTGGCTCAGCGCGCACATTCGTCACTTGGACCACTGTCGACAGCCATTTGTCTAGCTTAGTAACTTGGGTATCTCATTTGGAAAAGGTCCTCTACTCTATCTACCGGCTGCTGGCCTTGGACATCGGACCCCAGTTCTCTCTCGGGTTCATCTGATAGCGTACGTATTTTTGTTCTCCTCGTCGTCGCGCCAGCCTGGCAAGCTCATCGTTGAACACCAGTGTCTTGCGCAACTCCAGCTCGCTTGGGGGGGCGGCATCATTTTCGTTGGATGCAGGGGCTTCCTTGTTGGCATCTGTGGGTGCAGCCGATGAGCTTTCCTCTTCGACACCTTCCATCCGGGTATCTTCCTTGGGTGGTTCGTCCTGTGGCTCTGCATTCTCGCGCCCCACGAGGCCAGCATCCTTGAGAATCTTCCATGCGGCAGAAGATGTCTTGATGTTGGCCTCCTTTATGGGTGATTTCTGTCGAATCCATTCGGTCATCACCCACCAGATGGTAGACCAAGGGGCGTCTGTCTTGATACTTCCTGGGCGACAGTGACTTCGGGTAGTTCGGTATCCCAGATGAATCAATGCCCCGCGAATCATGTCTTCACTCGGAGTTGCGCAACTGACTACATTTGCCAGCCTGCTAGGAATGAAAAAGAAGGGATAATTGTCGACAGTCGCAAGCTGTGCATCTTTGGGGTCAACAGGTTCTGTAACCTCTGGCCCTGGAATATGCTCTTCTAGCGCTGTCCGGAGCATACCCTCTAATCTGGGCAGAGTGCCATAGACCGAGCGGTCGGCCCCGGGGATCTGCTCCAAGAGCCGCTTGATAAAGTCCGCAGAATGAATGTGGCCCCCGTACATTGGACCGCTCACATGCATTTTAAACCCACAGTGATGGCAGAATCGGTCCGCGGTAGGACCTTGGGCCATGGTATGCTTGTAGAATGCGGCGCTGCCCTTCTTGTTTGGTGTAGGTTTGCTCCTCAAAAGAGGCTGTGTCTCCCAGGCGCCGCATCCCTGGTCGCAGCTGTAAACCAGCATTGTCTTGGATGCAAGGAATTTGACGGACTGCGGTGACTTGGAGACGCGAATGAAAAACTTGGTATAGAAATCAATCGAGAGCGAGAGGAGAGGCTCAATTGCCAGGCCATAGCGTGCCGCCGATGTCGCAACGGCATTCAATACCAATCGTAAACCGGCTTCATGCGAGTGCATGCCCTTGACAGGAATTCCGCCGTACAGAGCATATGTCTTCTCACAGTAACTATGCCCAGCCCATACCGCGCTATCGGTGCAAGTGATGCAGAGGAGACCACCGTCATCTCGGACAGCCTGAACAGCAGCGTCAAAGAAGGGTGCGGCGGTGCCATAAGGGTCCAAGTCGATGACATCAAATTTGTTGCTCTTGGCAGGGTTTCCTGACCGGTCTCGATGCGACAAATCATCCGCGATTGCGCGGTACATATGCGCAAGGGCGTCACCTTGAGTGACGGTTACCTTGTCTTCCAGTCCGTTGTGGACAACGTTCGTCCTAATTGTCTCAGCTGCGGAATCGGACAAGTCGTTTGCTTTCACGGAGGTGACAAATGGTAATTCATGAGCATATCGAAGGGCCCGCAGCCCAGAAGCTGAGAGAGCGTCGAGAATCTTAAATGGCATCTTGGGCGACTTTTCCTGTGGCTTCGCATCGGGAGCATGAGGCTGGGGCTGCTCTGGGGCTTGCGACTGGTCCTGCGCGACAGGTTGCTCAGACTCATTGCCCTGGTCCGCAGGCTTCTGGACATCGTCCTCGCGCTTTCTCTTCTTCCCTTGCTTAGCAGCTCGCGCTTCGTATTGCTCGCGCCTCCTCTCGAGGGTTTGTTCGCCATATGTCTTGATCGCAAGGACGGAGAGATCGCGGTTGTACTGTTGGATGGGGTTGTAGAAGACTTGTTGAACTTCCCCACGATCTTCGCCAATCTTGGCGCCCTGAGGAACTAAAATGCTCGCCTTGCCCTCCTTGACGGTTCGGTATTCCTTCCCATCATGCTGGACCGTATCCGTGGGTACTGCGTCGCCGGCCATCTTGGTCGTGGTTGAGAATGCGCGGGGAGGGGCCTTGTGGCGATGATTGGGACAATGGGAATGCAGAAGGCTTGTTCTGGGATGCTTATTTATGGTGAACGTCACTCTTTGCTGAAGCCTCACACAGATGCCAGAGATTGGCCGCGATCTGAGCAAAGCACGATGCATACAAGCTGGTCGCAAAATGAGCAGCGCGATATGGTCTCTCTGCGAAAAGTTTGGGTGGGCGCCAAATTTTTTGAAGAATTCTGCCGCTGTAGCCAAGGCGGTGAGAAGCTACATCCCACCTCGGCCTACTTCCCCGCCATAGCTGTTACAGGCATGCAGGTACTAAACCTCACAGCTGAGAGCGAATCAGCGGGAAGATACTGGGCATGCGATGCAAAGTTATGTCATTTGACATGGAAAATTATCCCCAAGGGACTGTCTTCTATTTCACGAATTTATTAGTTTTGGGTTTTTTCTATATAAAAAAAGCTGGATGTATTAGTCTCCTCCATTCGGATTTGTTTTCTAGATCTCTCGATTCGTATGATTGTGCCACACGCCCGCAAGCGCAAGTGTTGCAAACCATGTTCCCGGTACGTGATCAAGTTGAAGCTATAGCAATACTTACCTCAACTTCATACGAGATAGGAGGGACTACGCATTGGCTTTTTTTCTTTTGCCTCCTCGGCCTCTTCATTGTGTACATATACGCAACCACGCCATATATGCTCAATCACAACTGATCGTGCTAAGGGAGAAGGGCTAGAATTGCGCCAACCAGAAGGAGCTAAGGCATGACTTTACCACCTGAATGACGGCAGATACTGAAACGGTCTGGGAGCCCGGCCTCGCGTTAGTATAGTGTTGTGTTTGGAAGCGCGCACGGTGACTTGTAGTTGCCAGTGCGGCCACTCACGCGTCAATATGAGCTTCACGGGAACAGCAGTTTTACAAGGGTCGGAAACCTGGGTTCCAAACAAATACGATTCTTTTTTTGGTTCACTGAGCTAACCGCCCTGGGGTCGTTCGGATTTCTACAAGAGAGTTTATTGCGGGCTAAATTTTGAGAAGCCGCGAGATGCCACAACAGTGCTCACGTTTTGATGGCCATCTAAATGAAGTGCGCTTAAGTCATTGCTGGCCTCAATTCGGCAAAATTGGGCTCTATCCATATCTGCAACGTATGGTTTCGATCTTTTTTTTTTTTTGTTTAACGAAAACCATCCGGTACAGTCTGCTTGGATGTGAGACGATACTGGTTGATGGGAATGTTACAGCGCAGAAAAAGGGTTTCGGGATGTCACCCAACCTGTTACTGGCATGAACTTTAGGCTTGTTTGCGCAAGTATGGATCCGCCAAAGTCTTTTTTTGGTTTTCCTTTGGTTGTTGACCCTGTGAGTTGGCCCCCCCGTGATCTTCGTCACAGACCCTGGCTTGTAAGCCAGTTGGCGCTGTGCCTAAGCCAGGGACAGGCAGCGGTGGGGGCTTCTAAAGCTGAAGCTGGAAAATGAGGACCAGGATGCCATGTGCAATGATTGCCATCAGGCCTGTCTTCTCTCTCTTCTTAAAATCACCAAATTAGGGACATGGACCAATTTCCAAAATCGACTTATCCGCGCATTCTCATCTTACACGGCATACGCGAGAACGCTAGCTTGCATGCATGTCGTCTAACGGTCAACGTTCGTCAAGAACTAACAAGAGCATTTGCTCTGACTTAAACAACAGCGCGCAGCATCAGCGCGCAACAGCAGCACCGATGGGAAAATGACGGATATACCCGGAAACCCTCTATATCGATGCTCTTTTACGTGAGCCATCCAATACCTCCACGCGACATTCTTCCCATATCGGTGACGCTGGTGGTGGTTTATTCCCGCTACCGAGAGTCGTCCCGCCTGATGACGACTTGTCGACATGCATATCGTCACCGCGTACCTTGCATGGCCCCATGGCCAGCCCAATGACCAGCCCAATGACTCGCTTGCAATCAAGAAATCGAGAGTTGGCCCTTGTCCGGGTTAAATTGCCAGCCCACGAATACCCCTCCTTTCCCTTTTGCCGCTGGCTATCCATGCTCTCTGAAACCGGGGCCAACGGTTTCAAGACTGGGCTGAAGGGCATCAGACCCACCGTGCGCTCCATTTATATTAGCCAAAGGGATCAGATCTCCCACTCTGTCACTGTGCCCCAAATTGCATCCTGTGTGATAATCCCTTCTCACCATGTCAGCTTTAAAAGTCCCCCGCTGCCCAGTGTGACGCCATGTGTTTCTTGTCTCGCCCTCGTGTTGTTCGTCTGCTTCTCTTATCCGGGTGCTCGTCTCAGCATGTGTGCTGGTCGCTGGTAACATCCTGTTCTTCAGAGATAGATTCTCTCCCACCCCAAGTCACTCTTTTGTTTTGTGTTTGACCAGGTTACCGCTTGTCGGTCCTATTTTTTAGCGTTCATTTCTATTCTTCTCAAAATGGTTGCACTTGCCGGACCCCCGCTCCTCCCCTCCAAGGTGGCTCGCTTCGTTGGAGTCATATTTGTTGTCATTCTCTTCATCCAAACGCAACGCTTGACGCGATCCCAAACCAGCGACATCGAAATCAGCGATGTGGAACTTGAAGCACAGGGCCTGCCGGCGGAGGAGCAGTATTTGAATCGCCTCAAGAAGCAGCATGGGCTTACAAACTACACCGCATGGACTGCGTGGAGGTTACGGACACTTGAGCAGGGCTCCGAGTTCGCCTCCATCACAAACATCGATGCCGACTTTCACTCAAACGAATTCCGCGTTATTGATGTCAAGAGCCCCAGCCGCCGCCAACTCGTAGCCCAGAAACAGCTGGACGTTCCCGTGCCTGAGAGCCCGCTCCCTGAACAGGTTGACGCTTCTGATTTCCTGTTCGCTATCTCCACCACCTATGAGCAGGTCATGGAAAATGAATTCGCAATGGTCAAGAACTGGGCACGATGGATGACGGGAGGAAACAGGTACGGGAACGGTGCGACTTTTGTTCTTGTCTTGGAGACTGCTCCGGACCACCAAGTAAAGGAGCTGAGCGAGGTGCTCAAGTTTCGCGGTATCGACGCCTACGTCACTACATCAACCGCGTCCATGTCAGCAGCCCAGCGGTACTTTGGAATGCTGCAAATCATCAAGGACTTTGGTGCGAGCCTGGCATCCAAGGGCAAGCACAAGAAGTGGTATGGCATTTTCGATGAGAAGATATTCCTGCCGAACCTGTCATATCTCCAGCAGCGTCTCTTCACTTACAACTCGGATCAAGAGCTTTACATCGGTCTCCCCAGTGAGAAGTCAGATTGGGCTAGCGGCCAAGGCTTCGTAACCACCTACGGAGGAGGCGCTGTATTCCTCACCAGGTCTGCGGTTTCCCGTATCCCCGGACTGCCCTGCTTCCGGGGCGATGCGGATGGAAAGTCAAACGAGAAGAGGTGGGACAGCATGCTGCAGGACTGCGTATCGCAATACACGAGGATGAAGATGCGTGTGTTGCCAAGCTTTTACTCGCCCAGTGACAACGACGCTTACGTCGAGCGGACGGATGCGTATGAAACCGGCATCCAGCCCTTGACGCTGCATCACTACGACGACAGGCATCACCTGGAGCCCAGCGTCGCCCATCTCGTGACAGATGTTTGCGGCGAGGCATGCTTCCTCCGGCGCTATCGTTTCCGGGACAACTGGGTCCTGGTCAACGGATACACCATCACCGAGTACCCGGACGGAATGAACATGGCCGACATGCCTCACGCATCCGGGAACGCGGGAGGAAATAGCAAGTCGGTCATCGGCCCCGTCCGGGTCGACGAGGACCCCATCCAGCGCAAGGTGCTCATGTGGACTGGACGCCGTAACGTGTGGCGGCTGCTGGATTCAGCCGTGGGCAACAACGGCGATGTGTGGCAGGCATACGTCAAGCGCGGAGCTGCAGATGATACGCCATCGTTTAAACGATCAGAGGAGGATGCCATGGATAGCGTCATTGTTTTGATTTGGGAAGCTGCCATGTCTGGACATCAATGATTCCCCCCTTTTTTTCTTCTTCTTCTTCTTCTTCTTCTTTTCTTCGCCTTTTACGTTTACTTCACTTCTTTTTTTTCTTTGTTCTTTTCGCAGCGATTCTTGGGGTCCAGGAACCCCATTTTGAGAAAGCTTCGGGTGTTTAGGGCGTTGAGGCAACACTGCTATGATATAGAAGTTGACTAGCTATGGTGATGACGACAAGATTCTCGATTCATTCCCACTGTTCTTTCCGTAACTCCCAGTATATCTCCGTCTTGTCCTGTTCCTCGGCTGGTCTCGTAACACCTTTCCCCTTTAATCCGAGCTTATCATTGATGAGTTTAACCATTGGCTCATTATCGTCAAGCGTAGTGATGGTAATAAGATCCAGTTGCAGCCCACCCTGGTCAACACTCGCGAAACCCCAGTCCATGGCCAATTTCATGGCCTCAGTTGCGTATCCCTTGCCCCGGTGGTCAGCATCAATCAGGACGCCCACATCGCCGGCCCGAATGCTGGTCCCGTCGCGCTGCCAGACCTTGATAGCCCCGTAGCCCCCCAGCCCAATCACTTCCCCTTCAGGGTTTCGGCTCGACTTGAGCACCACGACGAGATTGACGCGGCTGGGTCCACTGACAACCTTTCCGTCATTTGTGTAAACCGTGGGCTCTAATACCGAGTCCCGCATGCGAGAAATTGCGCCCTCGGCAACGGAAACATCCATCGGCTTGATATTGGGGTCTGAGGCATTGCGATGATCTGAGAGGAGACGTGCGAAAGCGGGCGCATCTCGAGTCTCGACATTTCGAAGAAAAATGGGAAGCTTCTTCGATTCCAGAAGGGTGTTGGTGTGAAACAAGTTTTGAAGTCCGGATTCCATCTTATTGATGTTTAAAACTGACAGGTTTTCTCTGATATATGTATAAACCCGCTAGGTTTGATTTATAGGTTTACTACACGTATTGTGAAGGCGCGAGAGTGCGAAATGCAACGCCCAAGCCAAGGTGCCAGGAAGTGTTAATTAAATACGCATTCATCCGATGGAAGACAAAAATACTTAGCCATTTTATTATAGGCTTCAAGGGCACCTAATTATATATCCCTGCCAGGTCGATGACTCAACAGGTCTCTCATATCTCGTCAGCTGCCTAGTCGGGAGCTACCCGCACTGTATTTCAGAGATGAGCAAAACCATTTGAGTTCTACGGCATCACGGCAAAGTTTCTGGCACAGCGTCTGTCATCGAGTCTTTTTCATTGCTACTGATTGTTCAACCAAGGTTTCTCAGCCCTCTCTTTCTTTGGAGCTGACACTAGATGTCGATGTTGTTGAATACCGTTGTTCTTTCGACACGGCCTCCAAAGTTGCACTTCTCTCGCGGGCCAAAGGTGAGGGTATATCTGGCGTAACGGATCGTGACTCGTTAACGGGCCGTTTTGGCTTTGAACTTGTCGACAATTTCTTCCGCCGCCCAGACATTGACCCACTGCTGGGCCTACGGCTGGGCTGATGATCTTCGACGTCAAGTGTTGGAGTCTGGCTCCTTGATGAGCTCACGGATGCACGACGAACGCTGCTCCCGCGACGTCTGCGCTCTACAGGATTTCGCAATGGAGGGGCGCTCTTTTCCAGGTCGGGTCGTCGGTATTGAACCTGTCGCCAGGGTAGCCACCAAAACCACCCAAACTGCTGCTTGGCAAGTTCGCGATCTCGTTCCTTGACCTTCTTCCTCAGCAATGCACGCCGCTCGTTTTCCTTCTCCCAGTATTCAGTGCGATACAGTTCCCAGTTTTCTCTGAAGTTGGCAGAGAATGGCTTGGCGAGCAAGAGCAGCTTCACGTAGTCGCCTCCTGGCGCCAAGTCCTCCTCGTGTCCGGCTTTTTCTTCGTCTTCGTGGGGCAGCACTAGGGTGGGGTGATTATCGTTCGTGATCTGAAGTTCCTTCTCGACCTCGCGCAAAACACTCGGCTCAACATATCGGTAGGATGAACTGGCGGTATGTGAGAAGAGACCATATGTTAGAAAGAATCCAATGGTTGAGAGGGCTTCTGCCCAAAACGGCCGTCTTATTATGACAAGCTTGCAGTTGAAGCCGCGCAGGCCTCTGTTTGAGATGACGAACCAGCGTCGCGGCCATCGAATGCCGCGCTCCCAGATTCCGGTCGCCCATACGAGGACGGCGGCGATTATGCCGCCCATAAAGCAGACCTTCTCAGCACCCTCAACAGCCCAGTAGATGGAACCACCAACGCCCTGGCCGTCCTCTCGAGGCGCAAAGAACAGGGCGTAGCCGAAAAAGGTAACCCACAATGTCAGGAGAGCTACGAAGAATGTGTGGTGGCGTTTTCTAGCCCGCAGTTCGAGAAACTGCGCTCGCAAGGATGCTTCGAGCATGAGGAGGTTCAGATAGATCATGGAGGGGGAGCTTGGCGTGTGGTTAAGAGGGTCGCCCGGCTTTCCAGGCGGGGAGATGCCGGGTGCCGTGCTGGCAGCATCTTTGATGCCTTGGGACGGCACCGCGGCGCCCTTGACGATGGTGTCGAGTTCGTCAACCATTGTGCACGGTGAATACTTGGATATCGGGGGTTCAACGATCGATCGAGCCCCAACAGGCCGGAGGGCAGCCGGTCACAGACAGGGTGCGGCCATGCAGCGGCGTACGGCGGACAGCGGGTCGGGTCGAGTCGAGTCGAGTTGGGTCGAGGGTTTGATAGGCGGTGACGGCAATGGAGACTTTGGCAGGGGCCGTGACGGTGGCCAAGACCGGGACTAGAGCTCGCGGGGTGGTGAAGCTCTCGTGCAGGAGTTAGAGGGAGGCTTGGTCGTAGCGCAAAACGTGGGCCGGCTTCACAGCTCTCGTGGTTTTTTCCGGTGGGCGTTTAGTGGCGGGTGGGCGTAGAACGTCATCACATGGGCGCACGGCAGACGTCGAGCGGAGGAGAATGGGGAGGGAGCAAGGTACCTCGCCTCCGTCACTGGCGGAGGACGGTGGGTCCCCAGCGCCAATTGTAGCGGCCTTTCCCAACACGTTGGGGATTCTGGCTTCTGTTGTACGGGCCTCTCCAGCGACTTTATGGGGCAGCTAGTGCGGTTCAGAGCAGACGACAGTGTCTTGTGAGTGAGGTTTAGACCGATATATTCCGCCCTCCTCGTCGTCCTCGTCCATGGCGCATCGAGATCATCTCGGGTCTTTTTTTTTTTTTTTCGCTCCATCTCCCACCCTCTAGAACGCACAATTGCAATCCATCGGTTGGCGAGGCCCTCGCTTAGTCCGAACCTCCTGTCTGCGCACCTGCAATGCGCCTTCCTATCTCCTCCTTACTTCCGCTCCGGACTTCAACTCATTGAGTGGTGTCGGCATCCCCGCGGCATCGGAACGACTCAAATCCCGATCCTGCCTTAACTCCGTGCGCCGGCCTTCTTACTCAACGTCATCCATTGGCGACGAATTAACCTGGTGCCTGGGGCTTCATAAGTGCCACGGTCCCCCCTTTACTGTCCTAGGATGCTCAAACTTCAATCTGCATCCGCGGTGTTGCAACTCTCGCGAATAACTCTTGC
The DNA here is from genome assembly GCA_020623665.1 of Calonectria multiphialidica. Classification (NCBI taxonomy): domain Eukaryota; kingdom Fungi; phylum Ascomycota; class Sordariomycetes; order Hypocreales; family Nectriaceae; genus Calonectria; species Calonectria multiphialidica. The sequence goes on from JAHVYC010000106.1 coordinate 21,620, forward strand.
CGCCTCGATACCCGCAACAACTTGCAAAAAAATGTCCACCGACGGAACTGTTCGTCCACCACCCGCTCCTGCGGTAGAACCAGAGGAGTACAAGCAGACTACTACTATGCGACCTTCAGCTGCCGTCTTTCCCCTGGGTTACAAAGATGCCGCATACCAATGGGTAAGCCAGATCATTCCCATCAGTTTACACGCAAATCGAGCGCCAGCGAACTCAAACTGACTGCCTCTAGTGGACCAGTTTATCCCCTCAAACCGTCGAGCGCAATGTTCTCAGCCTCATGCCCTACCTGAAAGAAGCCACCGACAGCATCATCAACCCTAATGTCATTGACAAGCCCGATCCCTACGGCCACCGAATTTGGCGACGATCTATGGTCCAGCTCTCCGGCAAAGACCGTGCCCTCAACGAAGTGTCGGTGGAAAGAGTTGGAGAGGAAACCGAGGAGACCCTCGTAATGGTTCACGGATACGGCGCCGGTCTCGGTTTCTTCTACAAGAACTTTGAACCCCTTTCGCGCGTTAGCGGTTTGAAACTGTATGCCCTGGACATGCTCGGTATGGGTAACTCAACAAGGCCTCCTTTCAAGGTCCACGCCAAGGAAAAAGAAGACCAGGTTATTGAGGCAGAAAGCTGGTTCATCGACGCGCTGGAGGAATGGCGCAAAGCCCGCAAGATCGAGAGGTTCACATTGTTGGGACACTCGCTCGGTGGCTATCTCGCAGTGTCATATGCAATCAAATATCCCGGACACCTAAAGAAGCTTATTTTGGCTTCTCCCGTCGGAATTCCTGAAGATCCATACGCCGTCAACGCCTCCATGCCTGAGCCCGGATCCACCATTGAGAACGAGTTCGTCCAGGACGAACAATCCACCACCACAGACAAGGCCGCCAGCACGCTGACCAAGCACAAGCCTGCACATGTCATCATTAAACGCCCGCTCCCCAGCTGGTTCGTCTGGTTGTGGGACCAAAACATTTCTCCTTTCAGCATTGTGAGAATGACGGGCCCCCTGGGTCCCAGATTTGTCTCTGGATGGACCTCCCGTAGATTCAGCCACTTGCCAACTGCTGAATCCCAGGCTCTGCACGACTACTCATTTTCAATTTTTAAGCAAAGGGGCAGTGGCGAGTACGCGTTAGCATATATCCTAGCCCCTGGGGCCTATGCCCGACGACCCGTCATCAACCGAATTCACGAAGTCGGTCGACAACCCATCCCTCAGCCAGATGGCGCCAAGGCCCTCAAGGAAACAGGCATTCCCGTCGTCTTCATGTACGGCGAAAACGATTGGATGGACGTTGCTGGTGGCCTGGCAGCCCAGGAAAGGCTGAATCAGGCCAAGCGCAAGGCCCTTCAGGAAGCAACAGAAGAAGAGAAACAAAAGGAAAATGGTAGCACCAAAGTACTCATGGTCACCAAGGCTGGCCACCATCTTTACCTCGACAACCCAGATGAGTTTAACGACATGGTGCGAAAGGAACTGGAGGAGACAAAGGAATACGAAAGGCGAAAGCAATAGAAGGATGCGCAAATAAGCCGTTCGGTAAACCAGAAAAAGTCATTAGAGGGGTTGGAACCACTGGGTTGGGATGGCGTTGCATGGAGAATAACGAGAAGCCAGCATGTGACTGTTTGTCAACCAGCATTTTAACATGCGGACCTCAGTCGTCACGAGGCATGATGAAAGGACATCATTGAGGCGTTTTATTTTTTTCGTCTTTTTTGGCGATGGTGCAACGATTTGCGCATTCAACTTGGATATACAGTTAACAGGGCATTACGGCGATAGACCGAGACTAGATTCAACACTTCAATCTTAGATTTTTCCAATTTTCAATATCTTTTATAATTACATATTGGACTAGTTTATATGATGGAAATATACCAACTCAACCAAGTGCTAATCCCGGCGTTAATTATTCCCTAAAAATGTCTCGAGCAGCGAAGTGCTCATCTCTGCAGGACAGAATAGCATCATCAATCACCCTGGGAAGCAGAGTGCCTGAAGGACAGACGGCGAACAAATTGCAAAATACCATTTACCAAAAACACTTGCATGCCTCTATCTTTACCGCACGATGGTTGTGTGCAAGGGCTGCAGGAGTTAACGCTGACGCTCAAGGACCCAATCACGAATACAGCAAAACTGTCCTAGAGTTCTATATATTACTAAAGTTACTGCGTGTATTCATAAATTCTAAAAAGACATAATGCTTGATAATAATAATAAATATCTATAGCACAATTGCTTGCCAACCCCCTTCTCGTAGTAAACCATTCGGTTCACCCTGGGTATTACCATGTTGCCTCTTTGTTTATCCCAAGAACGGCACCTTGCCTGCAAGCTGCACGATAATTGATGAATCGAGTCTCTAAACTCTTCCAAAACGCCTTGCAAACATATAGAAAATGTAGAATTTGCCAAACAAAGCGCTGTTCCCATCAGGTCTTGTTTAAATGACTGTTGTTTTAGAGGTTGATCAAGTCCACCTCCGAGAAGTCGGGAGGGGCTTTGCCATAGACGACGCGCACCTTACTGTCAAGCGCCGTGCCCTCATTGCTGATCCAAATATGTTCACTGTATTTTTCTGTGCGACGGATCTCATCGTCACTGATACCCAGGTCATCACGAGGAATCCAGACTGTGGGTCGTCGAGCTCGCAACGCCTCATGCTTGAAGGCATGCTGTGTCAGTACGTCGCGCTCTTCGGGAGTAAGATCCTCGATTTCGTCGTGGATACCCCCGAATAGTGCCTCTCCTATAGCGCGCTGGTTCTCTAGGTCTTTTTGACGGTGATTTCTTCGGTATTGGGAGGCCCTCCTGCTCTTGTCCTTGGATGTGTTTATCCTGGCCAGCTTGCGGAGCTGGTTTCCACCATCCTTGGCCCAATGCCCAACCTGCTTGACCGGACGTTTAAGTGTGCCAAATCTCTGCATCTGGATGGATTCATTGCCATCTGTTTGCGCCTTCTCCTTCAATTCAGAGTCCTCGTCGGAGTCATAGTCTGAACGCTCTTCGTCATCAAGGAGGCCAAGACGGCGATCTTGTGCGCGCTGGAACGCCTCATCACGAAGCACCGCTTCATCCTCAAATGTCACGGGAATATGACGAAAGAGTGGCGCGAAGGAGTAGTTGAGTAACACCTGATAGATGACGGTCAAGATAAGGGCCACGATCATGATGATACCATGCGTTGTACAGGCAGTGCCGCCATTTTCATCCCGAACCAGGAAGAATAGACCTGCCATACAAGCCTCCATAACGTAGATGCCTGTGAAAGTCTGGTTGATGGCTCGGGGATATAAGACGCCTCCAGTATCGTTTTCAAAGCGGGTCACGTAGAGCATAGCATAACGCTGGGCAATCCAGAGGAGACCGAAGGTGATGATGGCGAAAATGGAAATCAAGGGCGCAATGACGCAATAAACCAACGCAATACAAGCAAAGTTGGTGTAGATGGGGAAGAAGGCGCCCCAGCGAACCTGGTTCAGCTTGGTATTGCGCGCCCATTTGTTTCGAGCAGTGCTGTCAAGGATACGAGCAATAACGTACCACATGACCAGAGTGCCAATCTGAAGAAGCGTTCCGGAACTTGTCGACATGGCTTGGAGAATCATGTACGAGAAAAAGTAGTTGGCGGCTTTGGGCAGGTTTTCAGCGAGAAGGTTCAGTACGTCTGTTGCCGTTTGTAGTTTCTTAATGTTGTTGATCAAATCATCCAAAGATGCGGCGAAAAATGACGCAATAGAAACAATGAGGAAGACCTGGATGAATAAGAAGGCGAAATAAAAGATCTGTACAAACTCGACTCTTTGAGATCCAGTCTTGGCACCCTTGAATGCAGCCAAAAAGTTGAGAATGTGCGGGATCAGGAAAAGCAAAAGACCGAGAACCAGAGCCGGCAAGACACCAGCAAGGGCCTTTGCAGCATTGTTGAGAATATTATTATCCCTAATAAAGGAAAGCCACTCATTCTCCTGGACGAGAGTGTCAATCTGACTCAATGCCGCAGTCCATGCCACAGGGATAGCCCAGAGAAAAATCATGCCACAGACGATGGCAAGGGTGATACCAGTCCGCAGCCACTCCTGCCACCAGGACATTGCCATGTTGTCCCATGCAACGTCTTTGGGCGATATTTCATTCAAACGCGGAGCCATCTGCTTGGGAAGGTGGTGGATCACAGTTTGACAGGCCATGTGAGCAGCAACCTGATGGTTGAATTGAATAAATGCCGAGTTCATCAAGGGGAATCGTTCGGGGTGGCTTTGGTCTTCTTCGATTTCCAGGTTGAGACGAGCGAGTTCTTCACGACACCAATATATGGTATCGACCTTTTTTGTAATGAGCGGGACACCAAACAGCCATGAAACACCAAACAGAGGGAGACGGTGCGTTGGGCGGTCCTTCTTCTTTAAATATTTCTCCCATTCCGCGGGACCGTCTTCATCTTCTTTATACTCGGGGTTGTACGCCACTGGGTAGTCGAATTCTTCATCTTCTGGACCCAAGAATGGAATGGAATGTTTTATCTTCAACCAGGTAGATTTCTCGTCGCCGCGTGGGCAGTTGGGGTCATATCCTTGCGGGACGGGGGAGGCATAAGCACCAGGAGGCGGCTTCCAGAATTGCCACCATTTTGGTTCGACCTTTTCGTACATGTCGAAATCATGAGTCATGGTCCGAACAGTGTTGCCTCCTCCAGCCATTGGGTCGTTAAGATTCTTTGGTCTAATATGACTCGTAGAATCTGCTGAAGCACGGGAGTTGTTTCGAGAATGGTTGTTTTGCCCACGTAGCGTGTCTGAAGCTGAGGGACGAGGGTCTCCGTCGAGAGAATACTGAGCGCGATACCGGTCAGACCCACGAGATGGGGCGCGATCATTCGTTAGGGTCATGCCCATGAACCCGTTTGTCGTTTCCAGCGTCTCTTCCACGTTGTTGCCGGCTTTGCTGACCACGCCTTTGATCCCATGGCCAACTTTAGCGAGAGGGTCACCAAAAAACTTGAATCCCTTCGAGTGTCCCTCATTGTCAGAGGAATCCCGCGTCTCCTGAGCATTCTCATTTTGAGATTCGTTCAAGCCCTCATCCAGAGTATGTGGTATGTCATGCTTATCGCCAGCGTTGTTCCCTCCGGGGCCATTAGCCATCCGTTGGGCTTCCTGGTCTTCTTGGGCATCACGAGCAGCTTTTTCTTCCTTGCTAATAGCCTTGAGTTTCATCTGTTTCCGGCCCTTTTTCTCATCAGCATTCCTCTGTTTGATCTGGGCCTTCTTTGCATCTCTGATAAGATCTGTCTGAGCCTGCTCAAGCTGCAGGTGAATTTTGTTTCTTTCCTTGATTTTTTCCAAGAGCTTGGACAGGTCCCTGTTCAACCAGATATTTCTAATACCACCAGGGAACACGTCAAAAAGACCCATCAAGGCCCGTTCGCTCAGCCACTTTTCCGGGATAGAGTTGACAAGCACTGTAGTGGCCGAGGCGCGAAGTCGGTGCTCGGCACTCGTGAGATAATCTTGTCGGACCTTGATGAAGACTCGTAACTCAAAGAAAAAGACGCCACAGACCCATATGATGACCAAGAGAGCCATTACAAGGTGTGCACTGTATCGAGATGTATGCTTAGGGCTGACGTTGCCCCATGCCAGCGTATCCAATCCCGTTGGTATATTGTCATTTTGTTGAGCCTCGCTGTCTTTAACATCGACCTTTTTACCTTTCCCGCCAACATAATTGATCGGGATCAGGATAGGCATGACAACACAGCAGATGGGAATGAAGATGATGAGAAGCGTTCTCAGGTAGCGAAGGAAAAAGTAGGCGTCTAGACCACATTTGTTGATCACTTCACGGTCGCTGAAGCTCCATAACGTCTTTAGCATTCCAAAGAAGGTCCTCGGGGGCGGTTCCGTTCGTTCACGTTCGGGTACTAGGTAGGTCTTGGGCTTGCTAAAAACGGTGTCAGTTCGTGGCGCTGGGAAATTGGGCGGGCTTAGACGAACAAAATTCGCGCCAACTTATTTCGAAGGAATAAAAAGAGCAATACTTGAGCAGCGAAAACAACAATAGCGACAGTCAGCGCAGTTATGAAGCTGACTATGCCAATTCCGCGGTCCTTCTGGGAAGGATCGCTGGTGGTTGTCTTGGCCGCGGCCGCTGAAGACGTTCTTGACGCAGGGGTGGAGAAGGATTCGGTAGCAGTGACACTGCCGCTGATTAGGGAAGCGGATGCCGATATCGCGGCGGACGCCGTAGAGCGGGCGATAGAGCTGGCAATAGACGAGATGGTGTCGGTCAACGACGTCCCACTCGTCTCGGAGGCGGTTGATGCCATGGTCGCTGTTTTTTGGAGTTTTTTTTTTCGTGGCCGTCGTCGAGGAATAGAGGAGAGAGGAGAGAGAAGAGGCCCTATAAGGGCGGGGGCAGAGGACCGGGCGCTCTCAAATTGCGGTGCTGTTGATCGAGGATTTCGGGAAGGGTGTTACAGGTATTCAGAGATGTTGTAGTCGGGCCATCACTGCTGGGTTTTGATGCAGCTTAGGTGGAGCGAGGTCGTGGAGGGAAAAATGGCCAAGATCCGCGACGAGACACTGGCGGTTTGCCTTATAGTTAATTATTCCAGACAAGTCAACAGCTTCATCCCTGGTAGCGTCATTGCTGTGGCCCCCTGCAGGGTGGCTGCGGCCCTGTGTAGCGGGTCTGGCAGCGGCTCCGGCCACCTCTGACTGGCTCGGTAGGTCCCATTCCACCCAACAGCCCCTCTATCAGAACAAAAAACTGGGTTACGGGGCCCTGTTACAGCCGCTGCACACATCCATGACATCAGCGGCTTCATTGGCCACGGGTGGCTACGAAACAGGCCCTGGTGCTTCACATCCTGGCTCGTCCCAACTTTCGTTGGCTGTCGATGCTCATTACCAGGCGCCCTTTGGCGCCACAGCGTGGGAAAATAGAAACCTGGGGCCGCGCGCGCCTCCGAACGAGTGAACAAGTCTGAAGCGAGACGTGCCTTTCCTTTCTTCTGGCGCAAGCATCTCGCTCGCGGCTATTTCTTTATGCCGCCCATCTTCGTTGGGGCCCTTTGTGAATGGCCGTCTCCAGCCCCCTACGTGTCACCCACAAATAGGTTGATTGATGACGGCCTGACCTCCCGATTTGGATACGGTTTGGCCGGGGTCAGTCAAGCGTATGCCCTCCAAACCACATCGTTGCCAAGAGCGTAAGTGCTAGTTGGGGGCAACCGAAGAGGGTGTAATGTCGTTTGTTGTTGACGATCACCCGGCGATCTTTGGTCTTTGTCGCTGGCTGGCTTTCTGCTCGGCTTCAAACTCCGGCCCCCGATGCGGGTTGGGTGGGATCGGCTTTGACCGCGACCAAGACATTGCCGTACATGGCTGCTTTTGGTCGTCTACTCGATGTGACGTTTTGTTTCGTCTCAATCACGGCCCGCACCACCAGACGGAATCGTATCGCTCTGAAGGGTTTGGGCACATCTGAAACTTGGCACCAACCATGACAACGCCCCTGGCAGGTTTATCCGAGATGCAACCATGAAAAGTCACAGCCTCCCTCCTCCTGGCCTATCAGTCTTTCACCTGCATTCTAGAAAAGGTAATGCAGGGATCAAGAACAAGTTTACAGCGATGCAGTAGATTCTCACCGCTGCCAGTGATCATTATTTGACAGCAAGCGACATCAAATCAGCTGCCTCTCCCCACTTTCCCAAAATGCGCTTTGTTGTTGTTTCAGAGTCTAGGGTGGCCATACGACCCAGTGGGCGATTCACGTTTGTCCGCTTTCGCTTGACAACATGATTTCCCTTGGTGGCCTTTGTATTGAGAATGAAGGACGGGGGTTAGTGCCTTTGGTTTGCGTTGGGCTTGAGTTGCCTGGGTCAATTCCTGCTCCCCAACTCTGAACAAGACCACACCGGCATCCGTGCTGGATGGACACTTGCCGCACGCCTTGCCGACCAACCCCGATTTACCGGTGCCTCCTCATCCGCCCCATAATACACCTTTATTGAAACCCGCCCTCCCCCACATCCCTCCCACATGCTCGTGAGAACGATAGCAAGTAGCTTCCCCCGCATTACGAAACTCTACCATAGTATTAAACATAAACTTTGAAGTGCCTTGTCTACAACATACGTCTTTGTCCATCTTCCATTGTTACAAGCCGAATTTTGACCGACCTGCTTGTGACGATTCTATACCAACACCTGCAAATAGCATCAACCCCACTGAACTGGCCCAACAAAACTGACATCAAAATGGGAAATGTCCAGGATTTGCGTATTGCCATCATGGGATGTGGAATGGGTGGGTTGGGAACTGCCTTGGCACTTGCCAAAAAGGGATTCAAGAATATCGATGTCTATGAGACAGCCAGCAACCTCGGGTTCGTGGGGGCCGGAATTCAGATGGCGCCAAACATGGGACGGATTCTTGACAGACTAGGTTGCTGGTCGGAAATCGAGAGGGAAGCCACGCGGGTTACAGGGAGCAGCATTCGAGGTAAGAAGAAAGGGATTCACGGCTTATACTGACATGGTTAACTGACCACGCCATCAATAGTGGGCGCGACGAATAATGAGCTGGCCCACGTGGAGATGCCTGATATCAAGGCAAAGTATGGGTTTTCGCACTGCTGCGGACACAGAGCATCGCTCGCTGGCCACATGTTCGAGGCTTGCAAGAAAGAGAGGAGCATCACTTTTCACTTTTCAACCTCGCTCAAAGAAATCACTAGCTTCTCGCCCAAGCCAAAATTTATACTTCAGCCACGGGACTCTGAACCGTACACCGTTGAAGCTGATGTTTTGCTGGGATGTGACGGTATCAAAAGCGTAACCCGAGAGCAGCTTCTGCAGCAAATAGGGGCCAATGCTGAGCAGGCCGACACTGAGCAGGCAGCATACCGCATTCTCTTGAAGCGTGAGGACATGGCACACGACCCGGAAATGCTTGCCCTGATCGACAGCGACGAGGTTGTTCGGTGGGTTGGCGAGAAGAGGCACATCATTGCTTACGCCATCGACAACAAGTCCATTTACAACCTTTCAACTGCCCAACCAGATGAAAACTTTGCAGATGCCCCATCGATTACATATACGACCAAGGGATCGAAAACAACAATGCTCAAAGTTTTTGAGACGTTCTGTCCCCTTGTTCAGAGAATGTTAAACCTTGTACCTGAAGGAGAGGTTTGTGAGTGGAAGTTGAGAATGTACAAGCCACTGCCAGCATGGACAAACGGATCCGTGGCACTGGCGGGAGACGCCTGCCACCCAACTCTTCCTCATCTGAGTCAAGGTGCTGCAATGGCTATTGAGGACGGCAGTGTTATTGCAGAGGTCCTCTCCTTGGCACCCGATGACTGGCCTGAAACGATTGCCAAGTGTTTGAAGGTCTACGAGATGTCTCGAAAAGACTGGACCTCAAACCTAGTACAAATGGCCTTCATATCTGGCCGCACGTTGCACTTGGGTGAAGGCAAGGCAAAGGAGGAGAGAGACAGAATGTTTGGAGACCACAAGGCAAATGGGGCTGTGCCTGATAAGTGGGCGTCTCCAGATGTGCAGAATATGATCTACAGCAACGACTGTGTCGCAAAAGTTAAATCTGAGTTTGATGCCCACTTTGCAAGCCTCTAGGGACCTGACAGAGGCTGGCTTGATACACTACAAAAATAAAACAACAAATAATACCCTTCGCATGACAAAAATTTATATCATAAACATAAATATGGGCTCAATTGTTGTTTTATTTTACTTTATTCGTGGTAGTCTGTGATGTGGAGGATTGTTATACTCGGGTGGCACGTTGCGAGATGTTCCAGGTTTTTAGCATCTCATTTTACTGCTACCTTTGGTTGGAAAAAAAAGTAGGTATTGAAATTAATATACTCAATAGGAAGAATGAACAAAGAAGAAGTCCATTGGGCACAGCGCGCGCGCAATACAAGTGAAGCCGTATTCCCCCAACGCCAACAAATTTGAAAGAAAATCCAAGGGGCTCTGTTCTGCAGCAGTCTGCCCCAGTTATGCACGATGATGCGCATTGCCCTAGAGCGAGGTCGTGCACCATTACTATTGGTCTTTGGTTGGATCATCGCAGGAGCGAGATTCAAACAGTCTCGGGAACCCGAGAATTATAATTTTCGTATCCACGCATGTCTCTCGATTCATCGTCGGCATTTAGAACAGGCAGTCCAAGCAGCAACAGCATGCTAGCGCAGCCAGCAAGCCTGTCATGATTCCGCTAGACTTTGATTCTTGCTGGCCGGGGAAATATCCCTGGGGGGGCATTCCTTGTTGGTATGGGGGCTGCCCGTAGGGAGGCTGCCCGTATTGTCCTTGCTGGGGAGGATATTGGCCCTGCTGAGCGTAGCCCATCGGGGGAGCCTGCTGGTAGTAGCCCTGCTGGCCGCCCTGCTGGTATGGATCTTGGTAGCCGCTATAGGCGGCTTGCGGGGGCGCCGGCGGTTGGCCGTAGGCCGGAGGCTCGTCTTGCTTGTAGGCCATATCGTCGATGAGCTCAGGGGTAGGATGCTTGTGAGGAGCGCGCTCGATGGGGAGAGCCTTTCGATGTTCGAGGAATGATCGGGAAGGAAATCGGACGGTTCGGTGAGGGAGAGAAAAGAGGCGCACGATGGGAAATGCAACACGAAGACCAGCAGCAATAAATTATCCGGCAGACCCAGGCTGTCTCACATGCCCTTCAGACGCCACAAAGCATTCGTCTCTGGTTACGTGGATCTGGATTGGTGTGGCATGTGCTGCGCCACCCTTGGCTTCCCCAACTGGGGCACCAATGCACTTGGCGACCTTCTCAGCTTGGGTCCCAAGCGCCCGCGGGAACTCCTCCCAACATCTCCGACTCGGCGCCGATTTGAAATCAACAACGGTGACCTACAACTCAGTTGAAACACTTACCCTAGCAATTTTGGTAGACTTTGATTCGCAACATGGAAGATCCGGGAGGCCTCGGATCGGGACAGATCCGTACTGCGCCACATATCTGAACCCTCATTTGTCTCTGATGTACAACGAGACCACCATCCTTCGTATCTGTGCCGATATACCCGTATGATGGGCGACCAACAACCACCAAGAAAGTTTGAATGGACATGAGTCGGCAGTGAAAGCTTCCGTACCCCGACGAACCTTCCCGATAGTATTTGCCTCCCAAATCACGCCGTAGCTAGCTTCGTGAGTACGTTGGGGGTCCTATCAAGAAAAGCTCTTATCACCACGTGACTTTTGCAGTGGCTGAGCCCTCAAGCCTACTTGTGGCTTGACTCTTGCCCCACCAATAGCAGCCGCCGCACCACGAAAAAGTGATTGAAATTCATCCATCGACGAGAAACCCCACGATCACGACCGACCGCCCCTCCGAGCCGCGAAGACACGCCTACGCCGAGCTAGAACCTCACACGGACCTAGGAAAATCATCTCGGAAGCGGCTGATTCATCATGGCTACCGTAGACGCGAACAAGCCCAAGTGAGTACGGTTTTGACCGGGGATGCGACATCTTTGGCTAACCCCACCATCAAAAGGCACGACTGGGCCGACGACGACGACATCGAGGAGACTTCCACCGATCTTCCTCCCCCCCAGACCATCTCCAACAAGGATGGAACTAAGACCATCATTACCTTCCGATACGATGACGACGGTCAGAAGGTCAAGACCACTCGCCGCGTCCGATACATCACCCACACTGAGACCGTGAACCCTCGAGTCGCCGACCGAAAAACCTGGCCTAAGTTCGGCGCCAGCGCCAAGGACCCCCCAGGACCTGCTGCTGATACCACTTCCGTTGGTGAGAACATCATCTTCCGACCAAGCGTCAACTGGCGCAAGGATGCCAAGGACGAGAGCGCCGACCCCAACGCCCAGGCTATGAAGGACAAGTTGAAGGACAAGAAGGTCAAGTGTCGTATTTGCAATGGAGAACATTTCACAGCCAGATGTCCCTACAAGGACACCATGGCACCCATTGGAGAGAGCGGCGCTGCCGATGTTGCTGCCGGCATGGGCGACGAGCCTGCTGCCGCTGGTCCTGCTGGCAAGAAGGGCTCATATGTCCCCCCCGCTCTGCGTGGAGGCCCCGGGGGTGCTGCCGGCGAACGGATGGGTGGATCGAAGTTCGGAGAGAGGGACGACTTTGCCACGCTGCGTGTCACAAACGTAAGTACAACATCTGACATATTATATCCCTCGATGCTAACGTTTGTCCCAAGGTGTCCGAGATGGCCGAGGAGGGAGAGTTGCGGGATATGTTCGAGCGCTTTGGTCGTGTCACCAGAGTATTCCTGGCCAAGGACCGGGAAACTGGAATGGCCAAGGGCTTCGCCTTTATCAGCTTTGCCGACCGTGGCGATGCTGTCAAGGCCTGCGCCAAGATGGATGGATTTGGTTTCAAGCATCTCATTCTCCGGGTGGAGTTTGCCAAAAAGGCCCAGTAAAGGCTGTTTCGTTCTTGTCATGGGTTAGTTAGGGGGCACGGTTAATGCATTGGTCGAGGATTTGCACCTCATGATTCAACGACTATCTAAATATCGTTTCCTAGGATAACGAAGGAGTGGTGATTTTGTGCGTGATCTATTAAGTTCACATCAAAATGAAGGCAAAAACCGTATGCTAAAAGTCGATGAGTGTTATTTGAACGGATGGAATACCAATATGGGTACTTGTAATGAACCTCTCGCCATGTGCATGTCGTTGACACTTGGGAACGATAGCCACCAACAGGGCACTTTCAGAAACAGCACGAAACATCTTTGCGTGTGAGCATAGGGAGTTTTCAATGCAGAAACAATTTTTTTCCGGCTGGGGCCTCTTCCAATGACCTGCTACGTGTTGAAGGCCACCTGTCCACCGCCCCCTGCGCGTGCCTGTTCATATTGTTGGGCTTCTAGCCTCTTCACGAGGTGGACTTCCCCCTTGTGAAGTCAGACTAATACGATGGCCCTGCTCAGGACCTTGCTCGAGCTCGATAATGATATGGATTTTGACATGTGAAAGTTCATCGAGCTTAGAGGAGCGGGTTTGTTATAGGCTGTGATAGTCTGGCGCTGTGGAGAGAGGGTCGCTTGAACCCTTGCCCCAGACGGCTATTTGTAGCTGACCCTGGAACTTCGGGCCCTAAACAGCAATTTAAAGAGCTTTCGAGAAAGCTCAACAAAATATAAGATTTATGATTGACGGCTCCGGAACAGCTCCACAGCGCTCGGGCTTCCGGGGTTTTCGGGTTATTTGGAGAGCGGCAGAAATGGCTCCGCTCTGAATGTGCTCGACCTGTAGTTAGTGGGAGTCTGGGCCTGGGCTGCCAGCACATGTGTCCACTCTTGAGGTGAAAAGAATCATGTTTGTGCGAAATTTGACAGTTGTACATGCTGGTACTTATCCTCGCTTCTGTGGCGGAAGCGTGGGATTGGCCATTGTCGCCCATGGCGTGGAGGGCCTTCGTCTTCGTAGATCCTGCACGAATGTGTGAGCAAGAGGGGCACAAGTTGAACCTGCAATATTCCACTAAGGGAAACTAGCTCGTCTGGACAAGGGCCAGAGTGAGACCTAAGTGGCGGCCAGGATGCGCACATTACAGGGCGGAAGGAGAGGGCAAAAGTGAGGAGGAGGCGTGAGCGGGTGGAATGAAGCCATCCAAGTTTTTTGAGGCGTCTTATGAGTGGCCCATTCTCATGATGGATGGCGTTTTGAGACCAGAGGGGAGCGTGATTGGCGAATTCCCATGGTCATAGGCAAAAGCCGGACGGGTGAGAAATGCTACTGTACAATGAAGAGGGCGTGAGCGCGAAGGGGAGAGAGCAACACGAGCATGTGATTGTGCCCACAACCCCACAGCCTCAGGGAGCTGCGTGGGGTTGGCGGTTGAATCGAGCCATACAAGGACGCTGTCTGATCCGAATAGGCCCCACATCCGGAGAGTGTGGGGCAGGCTCCCGGGATGCCTATCGGAAGGCGTCCTGAAATGAGGGCAGACTGACCAGCTGCAGAAGGAGCTGCAAAGGGAGAGAAGATGCGGGTAGAATCGGCCGCTCTCTGTCGTGTGGATCTGGGGCTACTGACAGAAGGCGAGGGCCGAGGGGCGACAACTTGTGACTGTTTACGGAGGCGAATCCGGCGATTTGTGACGTGATCAATGGATCGTGGGCACGCGACTAGGTGGAGCGGTCCCAGCGGAATGCGAGTAAACTGGGAGGCCTGGGGGGGAGGAGCCAGGGCGTTTGGGAGTAATTAGTGGGCGTTTCTAGTGGGCTCTGTCGCCAGCTCCACGGTTTCGCGCAAGACCGGTACTTGGCCATCCCAGCGGGGGGGTTAGTGGGCTCTAGCGGGCGCCGAGGAATGCAAGTTGCCTGCATTTGGTGACAGTTCAGGCGTTGGCCCGTGCCAGAAGAGGTGTGACTTGAGTTTACACCAGGCACATGGCTCATGCAATGCTTCGCCTCCCCGCGGCCGTGGGTTACATCTGTCCCTCTGGATGCTTAAACATTGCATCCGCTCCAACCACCCATTTCTGCCCATCGTCATCCAATCCCCGCTTCAACAGCGCGGTCGGGAAAATACATTTGCGGCAGAGAACCACGGGAGCGGCTGTAAGCTGTCTGCAGGCAGGACCTCGCGTCATCCACGTCTCATACGTCGCAGTCGCAGCACGTTCAACCGTACACTGGCGACCACATAACCCAGCTCATTCTGAACTACCGAACACGGCGTCAAGGAAGACCACCACCAGGATTATTCCCACCCCTGGACCTTTCTAGACTTGCACGTTGTCCGGAAGCTGCGTTCTCGTTTATTCCTGGCTGCAGGCCTGCGGAGCCCTGACGTCGTCGGAGGTGCACACAAGCCTCCTCAACAATTGCCTACTGAACCTGTCCGCTTCTTCCGCCTAGCTCTGTGGCATTCTTTCTTACCTTTTTCAACAACTGGTAAATCGAAACCCTTGCACAGGCGCCTGAATATTTTCTTTTCAGCCTTTTCCCACCTCCAATTGATTGCCTCAACGGCACCGTTTCTGTCTGCTGAGTTTCGCCAACGTCAATTCGCCATGAGCTCCTCTGCCGATCTCCAGCCTAGTGGCCCTGGCCTGCGGCAGCGGCAATCCGGGGTTGACTCGCCCAGCGGCCAGAACAGCGCTGGCGCAGAACAGAACCGCAACGACGAGTCGCCCGATGCTGACGTACCCGAGGCCAAAGACCAGAAAACTTATGGACGCACTCCCGATGGCACAGGTTGGTTTTACCCAATTGCGATGTATGCGAGGAACTTGAACTGACCCTCACATGCTATTAGTCTTCGTTGTACCCACTACCCATGACATGGTCTCGCAACTGCTCGATCCACGACAGCCAAAGAATCTTTCCGACGTCCTGGTACTCGCCATCTTGGCCCTGCATATCCTAGCTGCGTATGCGCTTCCTGCTGGCTGGAAACGCCCTGTCTTTGCCCTCATCTTCCTATCTTGGCGCGCCGCTTACAACATTGGCATTGGTGTTCTACTTAACATTCAATCTAACCACCGCCGCCTCATTACCTGGGCCAAGAGATGGCATCTTTTCGAGGATCCGGCCACTGGCAAAAACACACGCCCATGGTTGTATCGTTTCCTCAAGCGAGAGCTCGAGGCCAAGATCCCCGAGGACTACGAGTTTGAAAAGGCCCCCATCGAGTACAATACGTGGCTAGTCTTCCGGAGAGTTGTTGACTTGATCTTGATGTGTGACTTTATATCCTATTGCCTGTTTGCGATTGTCTGTGGCCACACACCTGAGGGTGAAAGCATCCTTCTGGGCATCGCTCGCTGGGTAATTGGCGTTGCCCTCATCGGCTTTAATCTTTGGGTCAAGCTCGACGCTCACCGGGTAGTCAAGGACTTTGCCTGGTATTGGGGTGACTTTTTCTACCTCATTGACCAAGACTTGACTTTTGACGGTGTCTTTGAGATGGCTCCCCACCCGATGTATTCAATTGGCTATGCCGGCTACTACGGGATTTCCATGATGGCTGCTAGCTATGAGGTGCTGTTCATCTCCATAATTGCCCATCTAGCCCAGTTTGCCTTCCTCGTGGTCGTCGAAAACCCTCATATTGAAAAGACGTATAACCCTCCCTCCCCACGAAAGAGGACTACCTCTGAAGGACAGAGTGACCGAGCCGCCGTCAGCATTGAAGGAAACTATGATCAGGATACCCTCACTCCATCCCTCAAAGACTCTCCGGTCCCGGTCCATAATCTCGTTGGACTAGGCAACATTGACCTTTTCCGAGTTCCGGATTTTACTGTCATCGCATTGCCTCTATACGTAGCTACCCTGACACTTGCCACCCCATCAACACCATTCTGGCAGGCTTTGTTCGTGATCCACGCCTTGGCTTGGCGAGTGTGGTACCATGCTGGCCTTGGTTATATCCTGGACCAACAATCAAAGAACAAGATGTGGACCCGTCACTTCCTCAAATATGGCGAGAGTGCTGGCGAGGCCTGGCGACAGTGGAAAGGTCTGTACCACATCTCCATTGTCATGTCCACCGCCTCTTTGGTTGCTGCATGCTGGAAAATGTATTCTCCCCCGGCTGATTGGGCATACGGGTTGGTCATGCTCAAGCACGTCGTCGGTGCTGGTCTGGTGGCCTTGCAATTGTGGACCGCATTCAGCATCTATGAATCCCTTGGCGAGTTTGGTTGGTTCTGTGGTGATTACTTCTTTGACCACCAAGCCAAGCTGACGTACAAGTCCATTTACCGGTTCCTCAACAACCCAGAAAGAGTGTTTGGTACTGCAGGCGTCTGGGGTGCTGCACTCATCACATGGAGTCGATCTATCTTCTTGATGGCTCTCGTAACGCAGATACTGACCATCAGCTTCCTCTCTTATGTCGAACGACCCCATATGCAAAAGATTTATGGTCGTGGCCTTCGTGGTGAAGCTGGACTCACTAAATTCATCAAACGATCTCTACCCCCACCTGTCAAGGGATGGCAAGAGAGCATGGACAAGGTTATCGATGACACTACGCACTTTGTAGAGGACTTCATTGAGTCGGCTCGTCCCAAGTTTTCTGCAGGCGTGAAGACTATTGTCCGCGATACGTCGACATTGTTCAACACGGCACCGGCCCGGCTTACAATCACCCGAATCGCCCCGAATCTGGAAGGGAGAGATCCCAAGCTTTACTCCCTCGCCATTCAAGGTACCCCGCTAGCTCATCCTGGAGATGAGTGGGCTACTGGAAAGGAGAGTTTGACTGGAAGATTCCCCAAACCCGTCAAAACCATGACATACGAATATGGTGCTCCTCTCCGGGTGAAGTGGAGGGCCCCGGCAAATCATAGCAAGAAGGACTGGATTGGCCTGTACATGGTGACTGACAACCGCTCGCGAGAGACGACTGAGGTGCCTACACTCGGCCGATGGGCACCGACAAATGCGGGACAATACGATGTATTGACAGCTGATGTCAGTATTACTGTCCCGGAACACCTCGTCGAAAGCGCCGAGTCACCAGGAGTCGACATGGTTGAGGGAGAGGTGATATTTGAAGGAGACAAGCTCTGGTGGACCCAGGGTGTTTTCGAGTTCCGATATCACCATGATGGAAACCACACCGTCATGACGATTTCGGAGCCCTTTGCTCTCCAGATCCCCAAGTTTGACGAGGAGGAGGACGTCGATGTTGATTCGCAGGGCATGTATGAGCAGGCGGTTGAGGCAGCTCTTCTCCCCATTGTCCGAAATTGCTTGGACCGTGATCCCGATATCGCCCCCAACATGGCAGATGAGCCTTTTGGGGGCCACGTGGAGCGTGATACCAAGTACGCCAAGAGGATTGTTTATGCGATCCGGGAAATGTTTGGAATCGAGTTTGCGCCGGCGGTTGTGGCAGCTGATGGCAATGTGAGAAAACTTGCCTGGAGAGTCTGCAATGCAAAGGAGGTTTTGGTATGGCGCCCTGTTTTCACCTATTTCCAACACCCACTAACAAATTTCACAGGCTCCTTACAGTATGTCTAAATCAAGAGGAACCACTACGCCTGCACACCAGGATTTCCCCTCTGAAAAGGCTTGATTGGAGTGATTGATGGAGTGTTGTACAGTGTCTGAACAAAGTGTGCTCTGTCGTTACTTGCAAGAGACGGTTGTTATTTTGGTGCGAGGGGTGGGAATTGTCGGGCTACAGAATATGAAGAAGCGCAGTGATACCCTTTCAAACAGTTTCCAGATGTGGGCTAATTTCAATATCGTTCTCGATCGTGATGTCTTGCTTGTCCGCCATGAGATGACTGCTACTTGGCGAGATGTTCCCGTGCCACACGGTTTTAAACGCGGACCCGTGGATTTATTCCCTAGTCCGGTATCTGACAGTGCATCGGCTGCATCGGCCGCACCGCCTGAACGGAAACGTCGATAGCTGAGCTCGGAATATCAGATGACAGCAGATCTTGAGTCGAGTTAAACAGGGCGGCCAATCATCTTGCGGATGAGGGACGCAGGGAAAGGGGGATTTTCCCTCTTGACGCCACAATTTAAATGAGCATTATAGCTAGCTGCGCATCTATTGCTATGCTATGGGCGCCAAAGTCTGTCCGGTGGTGGAGGCTTCACGTTAAAAACCAGCCCTATTTCAATCGATTCTGCTTCTGACTGGATCCTCTAAATTAATTCTTTTTAGCGGGGAGTCGAGAACACCAAATCTCTGTGCAGTCATGCCACAATTGGAAGACACCATGCTGGCGAGGGAATGGGATAACGAAAGAAGCAAAACAATGTCATGCCCTGTACAAATTTATGAATCAGATCCTGGGTATTGGTTGATTGACTAGACGAATGGCGCATCCACGCGCCCCCGACGCTGGAGGGACTAAGGAAGTTGATCCGCGTGATCAAATGAGCCGAAGCCCTGTCAAGCAAGGCCGTTGTATGGGACCCTGACCCCGCACCAGTGGGGAGGGGGGGGTTATGTGGGACGGGCCTTGCCCGTTGGCGCATGCAGAGCTGAAGATGAGACCTGTGAGAAGCTCTCCCCTGAAATCCAGGACCTTGACAGAGGAGCAACACACACAAGGCTTATATACCAACTACGTCAACCTGTCGTTCGCTGTTGATTGCATCCACTCAGTTAAATTTTCCGACTACCTTGTCGAAACCCTTTTTTAGTCTTTTTTTTTTTTTTTCTCCCTGTGACGACCATTGTCCACTGCCTCTCGTTGTTTCCCCTTCTCTTCCTGCTTTCAGACCCTCTCGACAGTTGCATTCCCAACCCCCCTTACTATAAGACAAAAGAGTTCAGGCCTAACTAAACACAGTATTACCTGATAAATAAGACTAGAACCTAGGAACAGCGGAAGGGAAGGTCAAGCTTGGGCCTTGTATTTCAATAGAACCTTCGTTTGCCTTGCCTGACTACCCCTGTTACACTGTTTGGGATATGCCCCTGTAAAAGCGGCGCCTCAAACCACTACCGGCCGCATAAGCGTCGCGCTGCAGCCTCGAACTCATTCTTTTCCCCAGTCACTCGTCAGCAACAGCAAAGCCGACGAGATGGGATCGCTTCTCCCAAATCCCGCCCACGCCCGGGCGCCCTGCAATTGCAAGCACAGCAGCTCGCGGACCGGCCTCGCGGCGCTGCTCGTCTCGGTATCGCTGTTCGGCCTTCTCTTCCACCTTGCGTCTCGCATCTACGACGAACGAGGCCCCGCGGTTCCTGGCCTGACCCAAGATGCCGGGCACGCGACACCAGCCGACGCCGACGCCGCCACGTCGCCTACCTTCCTCTATGTTGCTTCGTACAGCGGCTCGGTGACGACACTGAAGCTCAGTAGCGGAAGCAATCTCCAGCCCGTTGCTGAGACTGAGGGTTGCGCGGCGAGTCCCTCGTGGCTTACGCTCGACGCTGCCAACTCGGTATTGTACTGCACCGACGAGGGGCTCTCATCAGCCTCCGGCGACGGCTCCCTCTCTTCATTCAGAACCATTGAAGACGGCAGCTTGGTGCGATTAGGCCAGGCGCGCACCATCTCTGGCCCTGTCAGCCTGGCTACGTACGGCAAGAATCGTGGTGCAATTGCTGTTGCTCATTAGTATGTCTTGAAGTCTTCCCTCTGCACCCTGATTTGGGTCTACATCCACCTGTGCTAATACGCGTATCTCTTAGCGGCGGCTCTGCCCTCACCACCTGGGACGTCAGAACTCCCGGCGCCATCACATCTCTCGAGACCAGGCTGTTCAAGATGGGCCAGCCGGGACCTGATCCAGCTCGTCAAGATGTCCCTCATCCCCACAATGCAGTCGTGGATCCCACGGGCCAGTTCATTCTGGTGCCCGATCTTGGCGCGGACCTTATCCGCGTATACGCCATCACTGACGAGGATTTGACCCTCCAAGAGCGCCAACCTCTAAGTGTGGCTCCAGGAAGCGGGCCCAGGCATATCGCATTCGCGAGCAAGGGTAAAAAAGTCTTCATGTACCTGGTCACTGAGCTGGGAAACACCATTGTCGGATATAAGGTCGCATACAAGGGCGGCTCTCCTTCTTTTGAACAAGTTTGGACCAGTGGAATCCATGGCAAGGACAAAGACGTGCCAGAGGGCGCTGCCGCTTCCGAGATCGTCGTCTCCGTAAGTACTTTTTTTGTGCCATTTATTATGCTGAGGAATATTCTAATATTTGCTGCAAGCCTGACTCCAAATTCCTCATTGTGTCATCTCGCAACGAGAACACCCTGGAAGTCCCCAATTTCGACCCCAGCAACAGCACTCGCATCACCTCCGACCCTCTCATTAACTTCTCCATCAATTCTGAAACGGGCCAATTGGATCTTGTCCAGGAGGTGCCGTGCGGAGGAAGATTTCCGCGGCAGTTTTCCCTAAACAAGGCCGGAAACCTGGTGGCAGTTGCCCTCCAGAGTGACGGCAGAGTTGTTCTCCTGGAGCGAAACGTTGAGACGGGTGAACTCGGAAAGTTTGTTGCATCCGCCGAAATTGAAGGCGAGCCGACAACCGTCATTTTTAATGAATAAATGTTCTGAATTGGGAGGCGGTCACATCATTATGGGAGTACCGGAACGGAACGGGTTTACTATAACGGGTTGATATTGAATAGGCATCATTAATATACCACATCGGGCTGATCGCCCAATATTTCTTTTTTCGCTACCAACTTTACTCCGTTGCTGAAAGGTGGTCTCAGATGACAAAGGCATTGTCTGAGACAATGATAAAATGGATACTGGTGTGAGACATCCTGAAGATTCAAAGGGGTTGAATTCGAGGGGCTAGACCGAAAGCTAGACAGTTAACTAGAACTTCTAGAAGCTGAATAGAATCCAAAGTGAAGGCCGTTGTCTCATTACGCGTATACATGGTCTTAATGTATCGGGCCAATATAGGTCACGCGAGGAATTGTTCTCTCGAGTCTAGATTTGGAATTCACATATTAAACATGATCTCTTAATGGTATTTGTCATTAGGAGATTTCGTCACTGGGTTGGATTCGATGCTGACCACTTCGCCCCCACGATGATGGGCAGGTCGGGTGCTACCTCCAGCCTAACATTAAATGGTCGGGCCGATCTATAGTCGTGGCGGTGAGGTTTTTCGTGGCTCCCTTGTTGCTATAAGACACTATACACGGACGGCATCAGCCGGGTGGTTTATAGCATAGAAGTTATAAACATAATGCCATGGATTGAGTGTCGTCCAAGAAGGCACGACTCACTGGGCTGATTCGGCTGGATCGGTACCAGGCTTTCCGGTAAAGCTAATGAGCCGGGGGGGGGGAGGGGGGTGGTGTGCCACACTCACGGCTCCCCGCAGCCCTCCAACCCCCATCTCGGTTGCGTAGATATCCGTTGACACGCTCTCCAGGGAGTGGCGGGCTACCAAATCGGTCGAGTGATTGGGCCCAGCTCGAGTAGGGTAGCCTGTGCGCGTGGCAGAGGATTCGCTCTATTCGGGCCGTTGGCGCGCCGCTTCTACGAGTGTGGATGTACGTATGAATGAAGTGAAGCCTCGTGGGATGACTTTCAGGGAACCTATTAGGAACAATCGGGCGAGGTTCCTTTCGCTCGGGCCGCTCTGCTGTGCTCCCCCCCTCCCCGCGAACTGTTGGCCCTGTACATGTTTGGCCGCAAAGCCAAATGGAGAGTGGTTCCGACGCATCTCGGTGGAATTAGAACAAGAACCAGTGCCCCCGGATCAATTAAAAAGTCAGCTGGAGGGGGCGATGAGCAACGCCGCCCTGTCCAGCAACCGGGGATGGACGTGCCCCATGACTTGGGGAATGCCCTGCAGGGCCCGGAGCGAGAGCCGCGCCACTGTTGATCCGCTGTTTTGCATGTGGTTCCTTACTTGAAGGTCCTTTGTAACATGGCAGCCATGTGTCATGTTGGGTCTCGTGTTGAGGTGAGCGGGGATGAGGAGTGTTATTGGAGGCTGACGCTGTACGAGCTGGGGGGCACCGAGGAACCCAACATGTGGCTTTTGGCGCCACTCCACCCACCGGGGATGAGGGAAGGCATTGATTAATCAAACGAGACCGCTGTATAGGGTCATGGTTAAAGCCGGCAGTTTACCTGCTCGACTGGGAGCGGTAGGCATCGGTAGTTGTATGGGGTACATGATCCTTAACGCGCCAGCAACCAGCAGATTATCCGCCACGGGTATTAATCTTGTAACTACAAGGTTGAGCTTGAAAAGCGGTGCAAGTCCCCTTCTTGGGAAGGTAGGGGAGGTAGGGAAGGGTACTTTCTTCAGCGGCTAACGGCTAAATTGCAAAGGGCGATGTATCAACCAGGACGAATCACCCAGTACCACGGCTCTGCTGGGCCTCCCCGAGCAACACCGGCTGTTCTCTCATATGCCTAGCAGCTATTGTCTCGAACGAGATGCCCTTTGTCTCTCTACTTGATTGAGAAATCCCAATTTACGAGCATACAGGTGCTCAGCAGCTGTGACTGGGGTCGATAGACGATCGGATGAAGAGAAACTAGGAGAATAGAAACTCCACGAATAGCATTCCTCAAAGGGCGAGGGGTCCGCCAATCCATCCGCCGCTCCACCCTCCTCCACCGTCTCTGCCGTTGCTTGTTCGGCCGAAAGGTTGGGGAAAGCGGACCTGGCTCAGGCGACACGGCGGGCTAGCACTCTCGGGACCGTGGTCAGTGGTCGAATAGTGGACCGGCGCACCACTGCAAAGCACCCAAGCTGACCCCAGTTTCTGGGGAATGGGGAACGGGGAACGGCAGAAGAGGAGTGAGAGGGGAGGGGAGCGATTAGGAGTTTGCTAGAATCGCACAGCACAGATCTGGTGCTCGTTCCTGGTCTCTTGTCTTTTTTTTGTCTTTTCCAACTCGCGCGACCTCGTCAAGAAGGAAAGAAGAAAAAAAAGAAGAACGGACGCGAAACTTGACCCAGCAGTCGCGGACTTGATAACCCGCTCCAGTCAGTCCAGCAGCCCGCTAGCAATGCGAGTGTCGGTCCCCGGATGTCATACCATGTTCCCCTCTGCACCTTGGCACCAGCAGCTCGTCTAGCTTAGTCCATCCTTGGTGGTCCGCTGGCAGCTCTGGTAGGCCAGCCGCAGCCAGCTCCCAGCAGGCTGCTGCTGAACCCGCTGCTCGTCCGGTTTTGATTCCCCACCTCGCACCTCCACCCACCGGTCCAGGGCCTGGGGTTCCCCCAGACGTTGACTGCGCGAGCATTCGAGACCCTTGTCCCCGATACATAATCGCAACTCCTCCATGCGACACCCCCAAAGAGGGGACCATTCTGCCCAAACTCTGGCCTTTGGCGGCAACGAACTGTGTCCTTACAATAAAGAAAAAAATCTCGCCTTTCCCCGACCATCGTCGCGTTGCGTGCTGGTCTATATATATATATTTTTTGTCACTCTCATCAACCAGGTCCAACACTATTAACCTGTCGTCCTTAACGCCCTCACCGTCAGATCAGACCTCTCGTCATCCGCATCTGCTTCCCCGCCACCTCGTATTCGACATGTTGCTTCGCTAATTCTTCACGGCCTGGTATTCTTTACTTCTTCACCTCTCGTGGTCCTGAGGCATAGTCAGTTATCATTGTTACTGGGCCTGCTTGAGCGCACGGCGGACTCCTCCCCGTCGACTCTATCGACCGTTCGTCTCAGTCTCACGCCATGTCCCCATCTTCTACGGGCGAATCTCCTCAATCCGCCTCGGGAAGCTCTGCCAGGCAGTTCCCGCTTCCCACCCGTGACATCTTCACCATCGATATTTCATCATCTTCTCTAGCAGGCATGACGAATGACGTCGGCGCTGGCATAACGTCACCCATCAACCTCAAGAACAATCGCACCCACAGCTTCAGCCGAGCCGGTATCCTGGGCGCATCTACAAAACTCAGACAGCCGTCACTATCCTCTGACAACAGACCCGACAACATGACGAATGGAAGTGAGAAAGTCCAGAGCGATGAAGGCTCGAACCCGCTCAAGAGGAGGAACACGGATGCCGGTATCGACTATCCGCGTCGCAGAGCCACTATTGCAGTGAGTTATACCAGCCCATCCGCATTGCACCCCGCAGCCTCCCTAATCATCCCCCCCCCCCCAGTGCGAAGTCTGTCGTTCGAGAAAGTCTCGGTGCGATGGGACGAAGCCAAAGTGCAAGTTGTGCTCAGAGTTAGGCGCCGAGTGCATATACCGAGAGCCCGGGATCAAGCTGGATGCCGGAGACAAGCTGATTCTTGAGCGGCTAAGCCGCATCGAGAGCCTGCTCCAGATGAGCATGGTCAACACCCAAGCAAACAGCCTCAACATAACTCAGGATTCTCCATCAATGAGTAACGGCACCGGGCTCAGTGGCGACAATGTCCTGATACCCACCAACCCGACAAATTTCGTTTCAATTCCAAGTGGCGGCCTTGGAACTTGGTTTGCCCAAGCCTCAGGGACCAACATTTCTACGATGCCAAAGATTCACACGAATGCTGCCATGCATCTGCTCCAGTGGCCCCTCATCAGAGATCTTGTTTCACGGCCCTACGATCCCCAGATTCTCTTGCAGCTAGAAATGGCCCGGGAGCCTCTGCATTCGCTTACTAAAACACCCTGCGTCGACTTATCCAACACCCAGGCCTATATAGAAGCGTACTTTGAAAGGGTCAATGTATGGTATGCCTGCGTTAATCCTTACACCTGGAAGAGTCAGTATCGAACCGCACTCTCCAACGGATTCCGAGAGGGCCCTGAGAGTTGCATTGTCTTGCTTGTTCTGGCCCTCGGTCAGGCCAGTCTCCACGGCAGTATTTCTCGCATCGTTCCTCACGAGGACCCCCCGGGCCTCCAATATTTCACAGCCGCTTGGTCCCTCCTCCCAGGAATGATGACTGCAAACACCGTTGTGGCCGCCCAATGCCATCTACTCGCCGCCGCTTACCATTTCTATCTTGTGCGGCCCATGGAGGCATGGACTCTTCTTTGCACCACAAGCACAAAGTTGCAGCTGCTTCTCATGGCACCCAGCCGAATACCTACGCAGCAGAGAGAGCTTGTTGAGCGCATCTACTGGAATGCCTTACTTTTCGAAAGTGACCTCCTCGCAGAATTGGATCTTCCCCACTCAGGGGTCGTCCAGTTTGAAGAAAACGTTGGCCTCCCTGGGGGTTTCGAAGGCGAAGAGGCTGACCAAGTTGGGCGAGATGAGCTGTGGTATTTTCTCGCTGAGATTGCGTTGCGTCGACTCCTGAATAGAGTCAGTCAACTAATATACTCCAAAGATTCCATAGCCTCCACCACAAGCCTGGAGCCAGTCGTTGCGGAACTGGACTTTCAGCTAACACAGTGGTATGAGAGTTTGCCTTTGCCGCTTCAGTTTCCCTTCACTCGAAATGTTCTCCAAGATCCTATCCAAACGGTCCTCCGACTGCGCTTTTTCGCATGCCGTACCATTATTTACCGACCGTATATTCTGGCCGTACTCGACAACGAGCAGGCAGTGCTGGATCCCGCTGTGCGGGACTGCTGCCAAAAATGTCTCGAGGCCTGCATTCGGCAACTAGAGCATATTGGCGAGCAGTAAGTATATCTCAGCCCAGAGGCCTATTTTAGAATCACTCAGCTGACCGTTGACTAGTCACGCGGGCCATATGCCATATATCTGGCAGGGAGCACTATCCGTAGTGTCGCAGACCCTTCTCATCATGGGAGCATCCATGTCACCGTCTCTCATGGGCATCTTGCTCACCCTGGTCCCTACTCGGGAAGAGTTGGACCAGATTATCAACGAGGTAGTCGTCGAGATTGAACGATATGCCGCGTTGGCCCCGAGCTTAACCCTCGCCGCTGAAATTATTAAAGAGGCAGAAGTGAGAAGGCGAACCTTCCTCGGAACTTGATCTACAGAATTTCACTGCCAAGCAGTCATACAACCTCCTGCCGATGCATTACTGTCGAGCCGGTAGATGAGGGGGAAACAAATCACGCCATCAAACATGCGACCAAATACACTGCCAAACTTTCCAGCGCTTCAAAATTTCGACTCAAATGTTATTCATTTCCATAAACGGGATGTCTGATGATGTCTGGAACATCGCAAAGGACGACCCATGATTTAGGAAACCACCGGTCCTTTGTCACATCCCAAAGGCTTGAGAAAGGCGATGCAAATATATGCTCCAGTCGGTTTCCATCCCGGAGTACACCATCACGGAGCTATGGAACGGCCACCATGACCAATATTTACCTCTGGAAAAATATGTTTGGGTGGGTAAAAAGCTAAGACTTTGTGCAATAAAACATCACCAATTTGGACAAGGATCGCCAGGGGTCATTCAGACAATGTACTGTCAAAAGACACACAAGTCTGACACCATCACCGTGGTGAGCCGTCTAAAATGAACGCCATTGATTGGTTGGGTAATATGGCTTGCGCCAGTTCGGGCCGATGAGCCGACATCTATCACGGCCGTGCCACGATCCGATCACATTTTAGTCTGAGCCTCAAATTTCGTCTTTCGAAGTCCTATGAGACAAAGCCGGGTGTTCCTGTCGGAGGTTTTGGTGTTTCGGGGTGATGAGATATACGAAGACTGAAAATAAGGTCAAAGCCGCAAGATGTTGCTGAAATTCAATGGAGAACATACCACCTACAGAGCTTGCGCCTTGGCTTTGAATACATATGACTTTTAATCTGATTCTTTTTTTTTTTCAATTTAGGTGAGTATATGGAATTATGGAAAGGTTACCATAGATTTGTATACAACATTAAGGCGCTGTGATGGACGCAGGTGAAGGACGGGGAAGGAAGCCGATGACGAAAACGTCAAATATGTGACATCGTCAGAGTACTTGAGTAGCAATCTTGTAAATAATGTCGGCGGATCAACAGAAATGCTTGTCTACATAAAAATTAAAAACTTGACTATGCACGATGGTGTAACATGGTATCATGGTGTGCAGTGATGTGCGGGATGTGCATGTGTGAGGACGTCATTGGGTCCCATTCCAGAAGGGAGATCGACAAGATTGGCAAGATTGGTGGTAACGATAGACGTGACACAGGACACAGGAGAAAAGGACGAGAAGACCATGTAATCAGGAAATAAATGAAAATTGGCATCGAGCAACATAAAAAATGCTGTCAGTGCTGAGCGGCACACGCTCCCTTGAGGTGCATTGGATATAGGGGAAGACATTAAGTACGAGAAACCCTCACTCTTATTCTTGATGCAAGGTCCTTTTTCTCTAGTTCACAGGGCTGAGATGACGAGACCAACACCAACATCTCAAATAAATTACTGGCAAGTTTCATCCACAACAAGTCACTCCGCCCGGACACCAGCAGCGCATTGGACCCCGTTCCAGTTCTAAGGAGTGAGTTTTAAAACATCCCGGTTTTTTAGATAGATGCCATTAACTGGGATCGTTCAATCCTAAACCCCAATAGTACAGGAAGACAATAATGCGAATTCTCAAATTTCAGCCAGGGTGTGCTATAGCTGTGTCCGCTCTCGCGTTGAACGAAATGGATTGCAATATCTGCTGAATGCTGCGCGACGGAAGGGGGGGGAGAGAAACGAGGGGCAATAAAGGGATTGACTTTCGGTCTCTTCATTATCTTTATTATTTCTTTCCTAGTAAATCACGATTCAAGCCACAGTATAAAAATTACATAGTGAAAGGCATTTTTGTGACAGTCTTGTGCAGCCAATGGCATTCACCTTGTCTTATGGGCCCCGTGTGTATTGAGTAAATGAATTCGATGGAATTAGAACCTCCATTCTCAGGATTTCATCGAGGTGAACAATAAACTTGCGCAGCAATGGAAATTTGTCATCTAATTCACTGAATCCATTAGCCTTTCGCACAGAAAGGCGATTCTTTCACTCCATTCCAAATAGGTAGCACTGTGCCGTGCTTCCTTTACCTTAGGCCGGACCGGGCCGAGCAAGTGACAGGGATAGTCCCGGCGGCGATGCGGCTTTAGGTTCTCCACATTGGACTGGCGAGCCCAGCGTTATTCACGTTATTCTCTCATTTTGTGAATCGATGGATGTTTCTGAGAGATTTTTTTTTTTTTTTTTTTTCGCCCCCGGAGAGGATACGAATGAGAAAGAAAAAAAAAGGGTGGGAATGTGTCTAAGGGATGTGACTCAATCGCACGGGACAAGAGGGTCTCACACACGGGCTGTCATCTGTCCCTGGCGGCCGATACCCAACGATGACGAGGGTGGCATGCTCAGCCAGCGTCCGGGAGGAACCATGGTAATGTGGCAAGAGCCCTGAGATGCGAAATTAAATCATCGGGGAGGCAAATCTCAGAGGCAAAACCAAGGAAACAGGGCAGGAGAAGGGACCATGTCAACGGTGGGAAATCGTTGGCTGGAATGAGTGTAGGGCTGCGTGCACTGGATACCGTGCGCCGTTGCTCGAGTGGCGGCGGGTGTAAGGCGGGTCCGCCCAGGTTGCACAGTTACAGGCACGGCGCAAACGGGGAACGGGGAGCGGAGGGAGAGGGAGGGGCAATTGGACCACGGAGAGCAACACGCTCACAGGTTCACGGGTTCGCACACGGGGTTTGCTGCCGTTCACAGGCCACAAACCGCAGGCCACAAACCGCAGGCCACAAACCGCAGGCCACAAATAAACCACAGGCCACACGCAGGCCACACACAGGCCACACACAGGCCACAGATCACAGACCACAAGACGCAATGCAAGACTGGTCCTGTCGCGACGGCGGCCAAGGAGCCCATCATCGACTAGCTGGGACAGCAAACCCGCCTCGACTAATCGCGGCCGGGGGCCCTCATGAGTCTGGCTCATGGCATGCTCATGCGCAGGCGCAGACGCCAGCCCCATCTGGCGTTCAGCTGACTCACTCCTGCAAGGGAGGTTGGTTGGAGAGCATCGCATTGCGTCCCATTTCATCCCACTTGCAGTACTCGCGCGCAGTAGTACGTCTCGGTCGCTGCCCCTCCAATCCCCTCCCCCTCCACCCTCCACCCATCTCGCCTCCCTCCCTCACCCCGTCCACTAAGACCGAGCCAGCGCGCCTCCACCACTCACGGCCGCTCTCGTCCATCCATGATCCATCCACGACCTGAGTCCATCATCGGATCGGGAGGACGAGCCCTCACCACTCATCTGCCACTCATCTGGCAAAACCGCCCCCCCTCCCTCAAGTCCCCTCCCCCACGTGACAGACACACCGACAGAGCACAGCGTTCCTTGGGGCGCACAGGACCCCCCCAGGGACAGCACACAGAAGGGGGGAAAGGAAGCCCGCCGCCAGCAATCGGAAGAAAGAAGTAGCCTCTCTGGCTCTGGCCGCAGACGGCCCTGGCTCTGACTTGTGGCCCTGGCTCTAGGCCCTGGCCACTTCTCGTCGCAACTGCGACTGCGCGCGCGCGCTGGTCCGAGACTCGTCGTATGACGGGACGTCGACTCTTCTGACACTCTTGCAAGACATCTAACCCCCAGTCCGCCCAGCCCACGCGGGGGAGGGGCACCTTGATTCGCCTGTGCCCGATGCCGATGGGGTGACCCTGGGTCCTGGGTATAACTAAACCGCGCCCAAACTGGCTTTGCTTCTTCCCGCGCTACGCTGCGGCAGACCACTTTCACGTCCTCTTCATCCTACCTCCTCCTCCCTCAATCCTTTCCTCCTCCCCCTCTGGCATATCTCATTCGTTGCGTCTTGCATCTCGCATCTGCATACTGCGTCTTTTGTTTCTTCTTTTCGTGCTACTGTTTTGCCCTTGTCCTCCTCCCGAGCGTGCCTCCCTCCCTCCCTTCCCTCCGACAACAGACGACCTACTTAAACCCCTCCCGCCCAACCCAACCTCCGCCCTCGAACACTGCCGTCACTCCTGGCGGCCCAATTTCCAGGGCGTCCGCTTCTTGTTCTCGCCCGACGTAACGCTGCGGCTGCCATGCATGATCTTCCCTCCGACTCCAATCAGCTCGGGGGGCCCCAATCGCGCGCGCAGCGTGGACTTTGCTGAGTGGTCGCCCATCCGTCATCACGGTTGCAGTCGCCGGTCCATTTATTGAGAGGGAAAATTGACTAGTCCCGCCCCGTACGCTGCCGTGGACCTGTCGAGGCCCAACACTAGTTATTGGGGCTGCTCCAAAGCAAGGCTGGAAATGCATCGAGACGACTACGACGGGGCCGCCCGCTTCGCACGGCGCAGACCCCTTCGCTCAGAGGATCCCGAGTGGTTACCCCCGGATGACATTGGGCCCTATTCGCTCCCCCATCGACCACGCATCCATGAGGTACAAAGGCCCGACGACCGGACCCCGAGGGGCTATGGAAGGACTCCGAGGAGTGCCAGGAGCCTGGACGCATTCCACCACAACATGCCACAGCCAGCATACCTGTCTCGGACCTCAACCGACGTGCAGCAGAGGAGGCCCAGGAAATACCCCGTTTACGAAGAGGATGACGAACCCGAGGACCTCTGGCAGCGCCCGAGGGCCAGGGGCACCGCCTCCGCGTTCGAGCCCCCGCTCCCCCGTCGAGTCGTCGGGCGGCGGCCTCGGGCAGCTCCTGAGCCGGAGCCGGAGCCAGTGTCCTCTGATTCCACACCTACTGATAGCGAGACTGAAACAGAGACCGAGAGTGACAGTGATGATGACGACCAAATAGAAGTCGTGGAGGAGGCCTCGGAGGACGACGATGATGATGATGACGAGGACGAAGATGAGGATGAGGAGGAAGTCGAATCCCGCCACCATCATCATCGTCGCCACCGACAGCTACCCCGACACGCGAGCCGTGATCTCTACCTTAACTCCTCCCCAGATCAGAAACGGCGGCAGAGGAGTAGAAGGAGGCCCCCCTCACTCTCCGAAGAGGAGATTGAGGTCGAGTATGAACACACGGTGCCCGAGGTGGCATCACCAAGGCAAATTCTGGCGAGACGTC
The DNA here is from genome assembly GCA_020623665.1 of Calonectria multiphialidica. Classification (NCBI taxonomy): domain Eukaryota; kingdom Fungi; phylum Ascomycota; class Sordariomycetes; order Hypocreales; family Nectriaceae; genus Calonectria; species Calonectria multiphialidica. The sequence goes on from JAHVYC010000106.1 coordinate 53,065, forward strand.
AAGAGAGTGAATCACCAAAATATAATCACCCGTCGAGAATGTTGAGTATCATAGAGACGTCTCGCCCGCCTGTAGCATCTAGAAGGTTGGTCTCTGGAGAAATGTCTCTACCACCTCCCCCTCGGTCTGACCACAGGATCAGAACCATTAAGATCTATGATGCGCGGGAAGCTCATCAGCGAGAGGGTCGCACGCGCCGGACCCCGAGTGCTCACACCACTCGCCAGCAGTCTAGGTCGTCATCGCGACGCGCCCCTAGCCTTCTGGGAAGCATATTTGGCGCTTCATCCCGCCAGTCCTCCCCAGAGAGGCCTGCCAGACTGTAAGCGACCCAGATCCCATCTCACTGTTGCACGCCCTAACGCCTATCATCTAGTCGTGACTGTAATGCATGTTTAAGCGAGGTGCCCGCGTCCAAATGTCCCAAGCTCAAGTGCGGTCACCGCATGTGCCATTCCTGTCTGAAACGAAACTTCAAATTATCCATCAATGACCCCCAGAACATGCCGCCCAAGTGTTGCAATAGCACCATCGACCTACACCATGTCGATAAGCTCTTCGACCGCTCCTTCAAAAAACAGTGGAATCGCAAGTACGCCGAATTTTCAACTCGCAACCGACTGTATTGTCCATACAAACGATGCGGCGAGTGGATCAAGCCATCCCATATTCACCGTGACAACGTTTCTGGTCGAAAGATAGCCCAATGCAGCCGTTGCAAGACCAAGGTCTGCGCCACTTGCAACACCAAGTGGCACTACCCAAGACGGTGCCCAAGCGACGAGGAGACTGCCAGGTTTCTCGAACAGGCCAACGAAGAGGGCTGGAAGAGGTGCTACAAGTGTAAGGCCGTGGTTGAGCTCAAGGAGGGATGCAACCATATGACATGGTGAGTCGCCACAAGGAGAGGGGGAACCCCCCACATGATGCTAACAGGAAATAGTCGATGTGGCGCTCAATTTTGCATGGTCTGCGGTGTCAAGTGGAAAAAGTGCGATTGCCCGTGGTTCAGTTATGATGGTGAATCAGACCATCCTGAACACACAGTGCTGTCCACCCCCAAGAGCCGCAGAGCAATTGAAATGGATCTCGAGCACAGCAGTCCCCAATCCCCAGGCGAGCGGCGGGCCGGGCGGGGTCTCCCCCCCGTCAGGCCACAGCCGAAGAGCTACGAGGAAGAAATTATGCTACGGCAGCTCGGGGAGCAGCGAGAGGGGAAGGGACAGCGCAAGATCCAGTATCTGAGCGAGGGCGAATTCGATCCCGTCGGGGGCCCAAGAGACTTGGTCCCGGCCAAGGGCCCGAAACATTACATGCCTGATCCGTTCGCTCATGAAACTGCTGCTTCGGCTGCTCCCATTGGCGCTGCGGATGAACGACGGGCATATGAGAGAGGCCCAGGCGGTGAATACGTCGGCAGGAGCAAGAGAGGAAGATCCATGGATCGTCGCTTAGCCGACCGATTTGCAGAAACCCGCCAAGCGCCGGGTTCGATGCCGGGAATGGAGCCGCCGGCCATGAGCCATCATATGGGGCCTTCATTGATGCCGCCGCCCCCAATGGGAATGCCTCCCCCAGTGGGTGACGGATATCCCCCGGGCGGACGTGTGATTGTAGAACATGAGCATGAGTACGAAGAAGATGGAGGCTCGTACTTTAGCCACAGCTCGCGGAGCAGGGCTCGCAGCAGGAGACGAGCTCGACGCAGCGCAGGCGGCGGAGAGCCCAAGTCGTCCACCCTCGCCGGACTGAGTGGTCGCGGGACAGGCACAGGCATGGGACGTGTGGACGTGTGGAGGAATTACGTGGAGCCAGGCGATTTTGAAGGCGAGATTGCAGCTGCAGCTGTGGCCGCTACAACGGCGGCGGCATCGGCATGAAAGCCAGAGGCTCTCGAGGGTATTTTAGAGGCAGCAAGATAGGTAGGTGGATGGCATCTAAGTGTGACTGCGAGCATTCTTCAACGCCGGGGAATCAGAAGCCCTTGTTGTGTGTATGATATGGCATGGAGATATAGAAGGGCGAACTAGCGCATGGCAGATTGACGGAATGCTGGATGCTGGGACAGAAGGGCCTACAGAACTGGCTAACTGGATACTGGATACTGGATATTGGACACTGGACACTGGATAGGATACCGGGTACCTTCGCTTGTGCAGGGTTGCTATTTGGGATATGGATGGTCTACTTTCCTACGGCTCGTTTATTATCTCTTAGAAATCTCGACCTCGTTAGGTGCAGTTGTTGACAGTGTGTGCCCTCTATATGCGTCAAAGAGCGATGAATTGGCCAAGCGAGCTGTGTGATGTACTGTAAGTTTCGTTGGGGGAGAGGCAGCCAGCGGATGCTGTCGTGTGATGATGAACAGGCTCTAGCTGATGCAAAAAACGGGGTCATGGCTGGCATTTGACAGCGGAGGGCTTTTAGGTCCCTAGCTCCTGAACCCCGTGGCCGGGCTTACCCAGTATAGTAAGCTGTCAAGTGGCATCAGGGACCGGCCTGGCTGCAGCTCCAGCGGCCCGCGTGAGCACCAGGCAGTGCAGCGCGGTGCAGCGCAGTGCTCGTGAGGGCCGGACAAAGCCAAGCCAAAAGCAGACATTTTAAAGATGACCAAAAATGTTTAATAATGAAAGTCCGACGTGTCCGAAGCCGAAGCCCCCGCCTCGACGTCATGGCCGTTGAACGATGGCTTTCTGGATCTAGGGGCGCTCCTTGGATGAGGCGGCGGGGTCGCTTGGAGATCGGCACATGCTCAATGACAGTTGACTCTGCAACCAGAAGGCGATGATGTCGATGCCAGAGCGCCATTGGCCCACGCCACGCCGCTTCCGAATGTAGCGTGCGTCGGAGCGGGATGCACCAGGATCCCGCGGCGGGCCCCCCGTTCAAGCCGCTTAGAGAAGATAGCTTGTAGAGGGGAAAGTAAGGTAAAGAAGAAAAAAAAATTCAGAGGAGGAAAGAGACCAGAAACGTTGCAAGGGCACAGGCTCGAAACCGAGATTGGGGTACCACCAAGAACAGCACAAGCCTGCTGCCGTCATTGTACATCCGGACCCTTTTCCTTCTCCGCTCCCCCCCAAACGTTGCGCGCACATAGATTGACACCACCAGGAAAGAGTCTTCGGGCTGATGGTTGGTGTCATAAACTTCAACTTGAGTGTTTTAGTCTAGATTAATCCCTTGCACGGCACGGACGGACGTCAGATCATCCATCACGCTCCAACGTTCCTCGCCTCAAGTGCCGACACACACACACACGCACACACACACGCCCACCCGCACTCACGCATCCATCGTCTTACCGGCAGGGGTACATCATCTACCTCCCATTCCTTCCCCCTACCCTACTATTTTCCTATGCCAGTCGACTCGCCAGACGCGATATCAGAGCCCGCCTCCGCTCAATCCGTCGCCGAACCCCCGCCAGCCGCTGCTCCAGACCTCGCCGACCGCAAAGACCGCGACGCCGGGCATGGTGGTGACGTCAGAAAGTCCCGTATAGCTTCCTCCTCCCTCTCCTTCTCCCTCTCGCACTCGCACTCGCCCTCGCCCTCGCGATCCTCCGTCAACTCTCCCTCGCCCGCCGCCCGCGCTCCCATCTCCGCCTCTGTCTCGGCGCCCGCAACGATCGCCTCGTTCGCCTCGAACCCGACGTCGCCCGAGCCGCTCGAGAGCACCCTCGCCTCCACGCTCCGCCGCGCCGACGCCAACATGCTGCTCCTGCACCAGGTCGGCAGCGTCAAGACGGGCGAGGTCGTCCGCTACACCGTCACATACACGCCCTCGCAGGACCGCATCCTGCCCTCGCCCGAGAAGCTCTACCTCCGCGTACGCAACACGTGCGCCATTGCCCTGCGCGCCGCCTTCGTCCACGGGCCCTACACACTCTCCGTCGCCGCCTACCCCGCCCACTTCAACCCCAACGAGAAATTCGAGAACCCCCAGCGCTATGGCGTGCCCGAGTTCGAGCCCATGGTCAAGGCCGGCGGCACCTGGGAGTGCGAGCTGATGGTCCCGGACGACATCCGCCAGAGCGCCGGCATGGGCTCCCACGGGGGCTTCGGCAAGGGCCCGAATCACGACGAAGAATGCGCGAGCTGGGTGGTCGAGGTGGCGTCGCAGGTGCTGTTCACGACGTCCGCCGCCGTGGGATACGAGGTGGTGCTGGCACGCGACAAGAAGTCGCTAAATCTCAGCAACGTGAGCCCCGTTATTGCCGGCCAGGCCCAGGTTCCGCAGCCGGGCAAGGTGAGCGACTACCAGCAGAGCATCGGGGCCAAGGACGGCCACCACCCGGCGCAGCCGCGGGGCATATTTTCGAGGGCGGTGCAACTCAAGGTCGAGGATACGGCAGCGCTATGGAACACACCAAGGCTGCCAGGTTGGGATGATCTGGGCGAAAGCCGGGCCCAGAGACACCCAGGTGCGGACCAGGCAGTTGAGAGCGTAGTCAAGACCGGAGATCCCGAGACGAAACAAGAACCGTGGCCTCGCAAGCAAAAGAAGGTCCACCTGGTAATATTAACACATGGTCTGCACAGCAATCTGGGTGCGGACATGCTATTTATGAAGGAGAGCATCGACGCAGCTGTCAGACAAGCCAAGAAAGATGCCAAGGCGCGCCGTGCCAAGGAACGAGCTGCAAGGAAGACGCAGCAAGACAAGGACACCAACCCATCCACTAACGAAAGGGCAAAAGCCGAGGCCAAGACATTCCAGGAGGAGGCCGAAGAGGAGGAAGATGACAGCGACGACGAAGAGGTCATTGTACGAGGCTACTCAGGAAACGCCACCAAAACAGAGAGAGGAATCAAGTATCTTGGCAAAAGACTCGCCAGATACGTGCTCTCCACCACATACCCAGATCAACCATATCTCCCTGCAGGCAAAGGGGCCACCGACTCGGTGCTCGACTCCATCAGAGGGGACAAGCACAACCCAGATCTAAAACCAGTACATAAACGCAGCAGCATACACTCAAACAGCAAGGAACATCTAGAGAGGGATCAACGACCTTATAAAATCACGAGCATCAGTTTCGTCGCACACTCATTGGGTGGGCTTGTGCAGACCTATGCCGTTGCCTACATCCAGAAGCACTCGCCCGACTTCTTCGACCTCATCAAGCCCATTAATTTCATCGCGCTGGCCTCACCATTCCTGGGATTGAGCAACGAAAACCCCCTCTACGTCAAGTTCGCCCTGGACTTTGGCCTGGTAGGTAGGACGGGGCAGGACCTGGGACTGACTTGGAGGGCGCCAACGATTGCGCGCAGTGGATGGGGTGCCATTGTCGGCAACCTCGGCGAGACTGCACATAAGAAAGTATACGGAGAGTCGCAGCCAGAATCAAAGCCTCTGCTGAGGATCCTGCCAACTGGACCGGCACATACAGCGCTGAAGAAGTTCCGCAACCGCACAGTCTACTCCAATGTGGTCAATGACGGCATCGTGCCACTCCGCACGAGCTGCCTCTTATTCCTGGATTGGCAGGGTCTCGGCCGCGTTGAAAAGGCAAGGCGAGATGCAGGCCTGGTGGAAACAGTGGTGGGCTTCGGATGGGCAGAGTTGACGGGCGCCAACATGACAGCCCCTCGACAGAAGCAACTGACAGCGGGTGATCGACACAGCCATAATATATCTGGACCGACAACGCCCAAGGAACCTCGGGACGATATGCACGAAGTCCCGCAGCCAACTGACAATGCCACCGTTGAGGACGACAGGGTCAGCCTGCGATCTGTCCCTGCCCCCTTTCCAGAGGACGCACCATCGGACTCGAACGAGTCCAGCAACAGCGGCCCATTGTCGGGATTCTTCAACTTTTTCAAGAGCAGTGAGCCACAAAAGACCGGCGCCGTCTCGCAGAAGCAAAAGATGATATTCAGGAGGAGCCAAACCATCAACTTTGGGGAGCCTTCCAGCGGAGACGCGAGCCCTGCATCGACCTCGCCCAAGCCGTCGCCCAAGCCGTCCAAGGTGACATCCGGGCACGAGGAAGATGAAGACGGGCTTACTGCCCCTCCAAAGACGACATTTTTCGAGTCCGCTGGTGACCTTCTAAACCCCAAGATGCCTGATGTTGACTACCTCCTTGATCCCGCCCATCGACCGCGAACAATCTTCCACGACAGAGTTTACCACCCATCTGATATTCCAGGCCCTCCCATGAAAAAGCGACCAACGACCCTAGTCCGGAGAAAGACTTCATCCCGCCAGGTTTCTTTATCAGCTGCTTCCACTGGGAGCACCAGCTCATCGCCCTATCCCAGTATCCACCACGAAGACACAATGCAGTCGGTCAAAGACTACGACGACACGGCGCATACCAACCCCAACAGGGACCCCCAGGAGATTGTCGACAGCTCCAGCATGCGAGTCGAGGAAAAGATTTCGCGGGCTTACCATCGGGATCTGTCTTGGAGGAAAGTGTTGGTCAAGCTAGAGCCCGACGCCCACAACAACATATTTGTCCGCCGAATGTTTGCAAACGCCTACGGTTGGCCGGTTGTCAAGCACCTGGTGGACGCTCACTTTGGCGACTCGGCGACGGCGCATCTACGAACCGACGAGGCCAGCGGTCGCGAGCGGGCTCGGGAGATCAACCAACCCCCCGATGAGCATGGTGGCGAAACCAAGGCTAGCAGCCGGGACCATCTGGATGATGACGGAGAGCCAGCAACGCGAACGGACAGCGAGGCCCGCGAGGCCCTGGACGAGGTTCCCGATCTCCCATTGCCACCGCACTCACCGGAGAGCGTCGGCTCGAGACGCAGGTCCCAAACCGAACGGGATGATTCGGTGACATGGAGCGAGCGTGACTGGGTCGACAGCGAATGCGAAAGCGATATGGACTTTGGTGACCTGCACCACCACGAGAGGCCGCCAGCCGGGGGCACGTCACCCTCGCTTTCATCCCAAGAAAAGGGCAAGGAGGCGCAGCGAAGCACTAGCCCACTAACAGCCGGATGGAACTGGGCCGAGAAGATTGTGGGCAAAGGGCGGTCTAAGAGTCCCCCCGATGAAGAGACACCGTCGTCGAAAAGCTAAGGAGCAGTTGGATATAGTGGAAAACCCAACCCCCCAACCC